>JAHLSL010000045.1:5737168-5782819 GCA_025920805.1 Petroica traversi | reverse complement strand
AACATTGTAGATATATTTGTTACTTGACTTACTACCTGGTTACTGTCCTAGGTGGGCACATCTTCCTTCACAGGGCTGCAGCTTCTTCAAACCCGTGTTGTGGTGAAAACATGGGCACAGGCAAAGCATAAACATGCATTGCTGCTGAATGCTTTCTTCTGGAGCATTTATTTCGTCTTGTGTAGATTTTCAGAAGATGGTAATTGTGCTGGGGTTTTTTTCTTATCATGAAACTTCATGAAGGGTAGTTGTGAAAATAGGTCAGTTACAAGGATCTTTTCCTTGTAGTATCTCTGCATTTCTCTTCACTACAGAGTTGATGCTAATCAACTCCACGATGAAGAGCTAAACATAATCCTTCTGGGACACGTGTGAACAGATTCACTCATTGGCAGATCAGGAGGTTGAAATCTTGTGTCAAATATTCAATGTACAGCAGCAGCACTTTTTATTTTCACCCAGAAAATTTCAGTGTTGACTAACATTTTTCTTGTTCTGGATGTGTGTATGTGTTAGGGTTTTTTATTTTAAAACTCTTCAAGGTCCATATTTTCTCCCTTTCATTGAAAAGATACCAATCTGTTAGCCTTTGATAGTCAAACTGCAAGATATAGTTTCTTCTCATATCCACGTATAAGTCTTCATTGTTTATAACTCTTCACCTAACAGTAGTAATGGACTTGAAAGAGCAGGCAGCCTCACGTCTGCTGGCTTTGTTGTTTGAATGTGTTGCTGCCTGGGTGGGCTGTGTGGCCTATTTTCTGTATATTGCAACCACAGGACCCCAGTTCTTGTTGGGTTCAGTTCATCTGTGCATGCACAGCAGGGGCTTCCTGGGCATTAGCTTTGCATTTCCTGGGTCCCTGTATGATTGTTTATTAGATTGCATACATATGTTCCCAAACCATCTGGCAGAAGGCTGGTACTTGCCAAGCAATTTATGCTGTCAACTTGGCTTTCTCCTTTAACCTGCTCCTTTTTGTGGAAATATGTCAGGGGAGTTCTTGTTCCTGGCAGGCTGCTCCTGGCTGTTGTTTTCCTGGGAAACACCTTCTTTTATGGTGTGATCACTGCATGATGGGGGCAAAGGAGGTGATCTGGAGGATGACTGCATTACTCCGAAGACCTTGAGTTGGCTCCTGCTTTTCTTGTTTCCATGAAGATCTGGGAGCAGGCTGGATGAAGTATTCAGATGTGCTGGGGGTTAGACTTACCTGGAATTCTCCGTTGGTCGTTGCTTTATGGCTGAATTTTAAGTGTGTCTTTTACAGAAGTTGTGAGGTGTTCCCAAATGAAACAGCCAGTGCTGTTCTGACAGCAAGTTTCAGACTCGACTATACCAAGTTATTTCTCTTATAGATACTTCTTTCACAAAGTGTGCTACTTTTAGTTTTTCGATGGGGTGTTTGGGGATTTTTCCTTTTTTTTTTTTTTTAATAAAACAATACTAAAAAAAGTCCCCACCAAACTTCATCCATTTCTTTTTTGCTTTTTCTGCCAAGTTTCTGCACTATAGCCAAGACTTGTTAGCCCATAGTAGGTAGGTTTGTGAAGGTTGTAGTTAGGATCTGCTGTCAACTTCATGTATCTTTTTTAGTATAATTTTTGACTTGGCAATCAAATGCTGTTCTTTCAAGGAATAAATAGCATTATGCACAAAAATACATCTTTGGGTTTATAATGGAGGAAATTAAATATTCCTGAAAACAGTGTTTCATGTTTTTACATATTAAAAGGTTTTAGGAATTAAAGAGTTTATAGAAATTGAAAACAGGAGGTTTTTTTGTAATTTCCATTTGGATGCTGAAGAATAAGTAATATTATTTTTTCATTTAAACATTTTTTATATTGTCCTCTCCTTTTAGTTCTCTCAATAAAAGTTTATTTCAGCAATCTACAAGCTTGACCTTATTCTTGAATTATGGCTTTAAATGATTTGAATTAGACCAGTAACTAGTCAGTGTGAACAGTGTCACCAGATTGACATTGCAACAGTGTTACATTTTAAGTGATGTAACTGTAAGAACTTTGAGTCTTTAACAAAAGTTGTAACCAAATGTGACCTCTTTAAAACAGTCTCTTAAAAACTCTATTTTTATTTTTGTCTTCTGTAATGTGGTATTTTCCATTGCTTCATCCAGCTATGTGTTATAATGTCTAGAACTTTAATTAGAGGAATACCAGGGGCCTGTAATGAAAATTAACTCGAGAATAGTGTCAGTTTTAAGTAAATTTCCTTTTGTACTGGCTCAAAATTGTGTGGTATCATTTCTGGTTTTTGATTTCTTGTTTACAGCTAAAACTGCTTGTCCCTCATATTCTGATCATTGGTGAGCCAATTTATTAAGAGACCAGGGGAAAATATCCATATATAGAACCATGGGGTAGACTTATTTTCACTTTGATAAAGTATTTGATATTTATCTTCAAATTGTGAGGTAATAATTCTGCAGGTGAGTTCTATTCTTAGCTGAGGTTCTCTTTTACCTTTTCAAAAGTGACACGTTCTTGAAAAGGTACAGATATATTTATCTTTTTGAAAATATAGGAAGAAAAACATTTGCATGCAAAAGTAACACTTCTGAGAGAAAAACATATGAAGCAGACTTCTGTTTATACACATAATATTTTTGCTTAATTAAGATCTGCTTTTAATGGGTGGCATGTTGAGGTTTACCATATTAAAATAGATGTCTAAAATTAAAATATTACAGCTATAGCTAGAGACATGAGGTAGTTTGCTACTTTAGAAGCAATCATTTTCCTGACAAAAACTAACTCCATGTTCAGTGCAGCCAGAAAAAGGGAATTCTAGGAGAGTCTCTACATACACTGGTGATGCAGTTGGCTGTGCTGTTACTCATCTTGCCTAAAGTAGGGTCTATCTGTCTATCTGATTTTGTAGCTATGCATATACAGGCTTTTTAGTATAAAATGACCAATCTGACTAGGGAAGGTTCAATGTTTTGAATTTCTTTGTGTAAGCAATCTCATTTGTTTCACTTGGAGTCCTTTTGCATGAAGATCTGCCTTGGAAATTGTGCTTATGCACTGGTTCTTCATAGCACTAAACATCCAGAGTAGGAAATCTTGAATAAAATAATATTTCAGCATTCCTTACTAAACCAGAGAACAGCTTCCCCTGGTAAACATGAAGGTGCTTTTAACCATGGTTTGGATGAGCCTTATTAATTGAACAAAATATATTACAAATGCTGTTAATATGTTTTTACAACCCAGAAAAGGAAGTCCTATCTCAGAAAATTTTGAAAAAATTTAATGATTGCATAAAGTATGCTCTTTATTCAGGTTTCTCAGCAGTGTGATTCAGACTGAAAATTCTAGGAATATAAAACTTAGTCTGCAGACTTCTCATCTCTGTGCACATTGGCTTTCTGAACTAAATCAGGAAAACAGCCCTAGATTTTAGACTGAAGTAGATTGGATTGGGTCAGCACTCCTCAAATGTGGTCCACTTTGGAGTGGACTGACCACATTCCTGCTGCCTGGCGTGTGGCCTCAGCTCAGAGCTGTGTGGCAGCTCTGGAGCTCTTCGTGCTCCTTCTCACTCCTTTTTGCTTAGCCACCTTGGGAATATTTTCTGTACTTGCTGGCTAACTGGAAATCAAACACAGTTAAACTCCAGCTCCTCTTCTGAACTGAAACCAAAAGTACTTGCTCTTGGGGAAACATCAGTTACAGCTTTTATTTCAGAGAGTAGTTAATAGAGAATGTGCCACGATGGCACAGTTAACTCTGCAAATCGGCTCGGACCTTCCCATTTACAAGGGGTACTGAAGCCTTAGTGCACATTCCTTCAGACTCAGCTGAATAAGATTTACATTAATGATCCAGAAATTCTTGACAATAAGTTGAGGATTCTTGTTAGTGAATATTGCTGGGGTTTATGATTGTTATTATATTTATAATAGAGCAAGGTTTAGGGAGAGTTGGCTCTTCAGTGACATTAGATGGTATTGAAACTGTTGCAGGTCCTAAATAGGTTATTTTCACATTGAAATCTTACCCTTGCTGCATTTTTGTTACTTTTCCCCCAGACTGCAGCTTTTGTGAAACATATTTACCCATATTTGAGGCTGAAGCATCCATCCAGTATAATCTTTGCAACTCTGAGGTGTTCATTGACTTTTTGGACAAGTTTCCTATGGCTTATACTGTGGTTATGCTTGCTGTGGTCTCCTTTGAATACACAAAAGTTGGTCAATTTTACAGAAATTTGTCTTAGGGTTGTGTTTACAAATGTAGTTAAGTACTTGATTACTTACATCCAGATGGAGGGAGGATAAATATTTTAGTTGGTGTCCAGATGATTGGTATGTTAATTCGTCATTGTTAGTCTGTTTCTGCTGTGCACTTTGTCTGACTGTCCCAGTCTTTGGAAGAACTTCATGTCTTACTCTTCAAGGAACCTAATAACAAGTGAAATAATCTCATTGCTCCTCTCTTTTTAAAGAATTACTTGCTATTTTTTATGTAGTGCAGTTTGATAGCTAGCTTGATTTTTAAAGTGTTTTCCACCCTGTATTGCGCGTGTGTGTGTGACAGGGCAATGTATTGAATTTTTGGGATTAGGTGGTGCTTTTGGTAGCCTAAAATAGCAAGTAAGTAGTAAGTTGAGTAGCTACTGGTATGCAGATAAATAGTATTGTGGCAAAAGTTTATCCTTGTGATATTTCACTGACTGTGTATTCAGTGTTGAATAGCTGCACTGTAGAATGTATCAGTTGCAGTATTCTCTTCCCAGGGTTACCACTGAAAGGGTCTGCTGAGAAAAAACCTTGCCAATAAATCTGCTGCTCATCCAGGGGCTGAAAAGACAGTGAAAATTTTGAATAATTGGTAGTTTCCAGGTTCTGGGAAAGTTTACCCTCTGGCCTGTCCTTGCTTTATTTCCCGTGTTCTTTCACCTCTTTTCCCCAGTTGTGCTGCCTGTCTCCTCCCATGCTTCTATCCATGTTCCTGGATTTGCTTCTAATCTCCCTCAGCATTTACTTCAATGCTGGGTACACTGGAGAGGAAGAGGGACAGCATGAGAGAGGGTATTTGTCTTGATCTTAGTCCTGCTCCCATGGTGGTCCGAACAGCAAGAGAGGAACATTTTGTTCAGTTCTGCAACTGGAATGCCATGTATCTGTGTATCTGATTTGCCTGTATGTTGAGAGATGGAGCTTGTTTTGGTGCAGGGGGAAGGAATCTTCAAAGAAACTGAACTGTAGCAGCTGACTAGGAGTCTCTTGGCACAGATGGTTTCCTGAGTTATATCTAGGCCAAATTTACAAGATTGTTAAGAGACTGCAGAAGGTGTAGGGCTGACACTAGAATAACCTCCTTAGCTTCATGTTCTTTCTCCAAGTTAGGAGATGCTCTAGAGCTCTTTGGTAAAGCTTTTATGTGAATCTTGTCATGTGCAAGCATCTTCCTAGCCATGCCATCAAAACAGCTAACTTATTTTGGCTTGAAGTTAAAAAGTCAGCCTAAGACACAGGAGCAGCAAGGAAAATGTGTGGGCAAATTGTAAAAGCACTGCAACTTAAGGTGGTTTTCAGAAACTTGTGTGAAAATTTGGCTGCAGGAAACACACAAGTGTTAGTGCTGGAGGAGATGCTACTCTGTGGCACACCCAGACTTGTGTTGCCACTGCTGCCACATAATTACCTTGGAGCCAGAGCTTTCTGTCCGTAGAAGAAACCAATGCTTGTGCTGTCTTATCTAAGCAAAGCACCTGTATGGAAGCTCAACTTGGAGAGTTGAGAGAACTCATCCCAAAACTAGTTTGATTTTTAAATGCATTTGTCTGGTGACAAAGCTCATCAGTTCTGTACTGACATTATCTAGGGGACATACTACAAATAAGACTTAATAATAAGGTTTTTGTTGCCACTGAAGACAGTAATAAATATATCCCTTTAAGAAAAAATACATTGTTGTAGTGGCTACTGGTTTGCAACTGGTGTTGGGGTACTTGGGGAGGGTGTATAGCTGGGAGTTCATTTTTAGTGCGGATGTTTGTTGTTTATTTGTGAAAGGGGTCGGAAGATTCTTGGGGGTTTTCTTTTAGGCTTAGTGTGCATGAGGCAATACCAAATCAGAAAGTTTATACAGCAGAATATTCTTGTGTCAATTTTCATCTGTGGGTGACAGTTTATCCTATCTTTATTCTGGACATAGAAGACCCTGTGGTTTTCTGAAGGAAAAATGGATAGAGATAATGTGAAGCACTTATTAAGGAAAGACTGGATGTGACACATGGTGAAGTTGACATGGTGGTGTTAGGTCATAGGTTGGACTTGATCTCAGAGTTCTTTTTACCAGTGTATTTGAGTCTGTGATTCTGTGAAATTATGGTGAAGGAGGGATTAGTAAGCAAAGAGGCAAATGTGAATGAATAGTTTGGAAGGTGTAAATGGTCAGGCTGGTAAGGAGTTGAATTTGTCTGAGTGTATAAAGCAGTTAGATCTGAGGTTAGATGAGGGCAGTTTCGGTTAAGCACCAATTAATGAATACTGGAAGTGAAAAGTGGAAAATAATATCTTCTGGAATCTGAGTTAAGCAAAGAAGTATGTGCAGAAAGGATGTTCAAAGGGTAGGGAATAGTTACTGAAACAAGTGGAAGAGCTGGGGATCTGTAGCTGGATGCTGCAGCTTGCAGCAAGAACTGAAACGTGTAGTGAGAAAGCTGCATCACGAGTTGCTCCTTAAATTTTTAACAGGTCTTGATTGTGTGCAGCAGTTTTAAAGAAGAAATAGATCCCCAAACAGCCAACCCTGAAAGGAGCTTTACTGGAGTTGTCATGAGGCTGGTTTTCACTTCTAATAGTACAAATGCAAACATTTATTTTTGATCAGACACACAGCCATTAACATGACAACACAACCATTAAATACACAAAGAGAATGCTTACTTAACTCTGATCATTGGCTTGATAAATGGACATGAAGCTTTTCTTGGTCTTTGTATTGTTGATCACTAATTGTGCACTTTTTGAGTTGTGCTTTGCTTATATTAAATGGACATTCTTAGCTTGATGTAGCAGGTGAAATAAGCATGCATGACTGAGCCTTCCTTGGAGTTAGTAGGATTTTTTTTATGACTGAAGAATGAAAGTCTGTAGTATTGGCAGACTCTTTTACCTGTTCTGACAGTGATCATGACTCTGTTTTGTCTATACATTTGTTATGTTGGGCTGTTAAGAGTTTGGCAGATACCACATATCTCAAATTGCTCTGAACTGAAATAGTATGTTGACCTTTGTTTTCTTTTCTAGTAGCTTTAAGACTTAAGTTTTCAAGTGCTTTGGGTGCTTTGGCAGGAATCCCTGAGAAATAAAGATGTCTTTCCCTCCCCTCCTTGATTTAGAGAGGCACTTAATTTTTAATGGGATCGCACCTCTTCCTGGACAACACACAGGTAGTCAAATTCTTAACAAACCTGTTTTTTCAAATGTGGGTAACATCATAAACAAAACAAGGCATTTGCATGCGTTCTATTTAGATGAACAAATGTCTGAGAAGAGGCAAACCACTGAGAGATGACAAAGGAATTGCTTCCATGGGCTAAACTGAAAAAAGTAAATTTCAAGTCCATTGGTGATGCAAAGTTATCTAGAGTTTTGCTGGCTTTGACTGAAATTAGTTTGTTCTGCTGTTGAAGATCTATCAGAAAGGAGCGCCTGTCAATGTCAGTGCAGGATTAAGTAGCTGAAGCATGTAAATCCTGGTCATGCTGCCATACAGAAGGACCTCAGCAAGCTGAGGAAAGGGGCTGACAGGAACCTCAAGGAGTTCAACAGGTAGAAATGTGGAGTCCAGCACCTGAGGGGGGGGAACAATCCTATCTATCAATATATATTGTGGGTTACCCATCTGGAAGGCAGTGTTGCAGGAAGGGATGTGGAAGTCCTGGTGGCAAAAAGCTGAACGTGCTTGGTGAATAGTGAACATGTGGTGAATAGTCTCCTGGGCTGCATTAGACAGCCAGCTCTAGAATTGCCAGCAGGTAAACTCTCCTGCTTGGCATTTTAGAATGGAAAGCATAAATTTAGATTTTATTAAAAAATGAACAAACAGAAAAGAAGCATATGCTTCCTAAATTATTTCTTCCTCATGCACAATGCTGATTACTACATTAAAACTGAAAACCTTCAGATGGGCATACAATTAATAGAGCATACAAATGTGATTGTTAAATTCAAATATATCGTGGTAGCAGTTTATACCTGTGTGTAGTGCATGATGTAAGGAGAACAGTTCACTGGTTTACATGGACTGTGTCCAGAGCAGACTGTTGTAGTAAATGTGTAACTGTTTAAGTTCATGAAATGCTAAGCTTGTGTGAAATTTCCTGGCATTTATTTAAGAAAAACTTATCTATAACCCATAAATGGTCAAGATGCTTAAAATGTAAAAATGCAAAGCCTAAATACAGTAGGTTTCTGTGCTTTCAATTAAAAAAAAAAACAAACAAACCAAACCACAGAATCATTTAAGGTGCAAAGGACCTTTATGGTCATTGAATCCAGCCTTTAGCACAGCACTGCCAAGTCTGCCACTAAACCATATCCCTAAGAGTCTACAAGTCTTTTAAATACCTCTTGGGACTCAACCATCTCCTGGACACCCTGTTCCAATGCCTGACAACCCTTTCAGAGAAAATTTTTAATAATTTACAATGTAAACTTCCCCTGGCACTACTTGAGGTAATTTCCTCTTGTCCTATCGCTTGTTACTTTGAGACTGACACTCACCTCAACTACAACCTTGTTTCAGGTAGATAAATAATAAATGCCAATGCAGTTTAATTGGTTCCCTCTATACCATAATACAAAGGCTCAGTATCAGTCTGAAACCAACATCATGTAAAAAAATTACATGAAGTTGTTTGATGTTTGTTTGAAAACCAGAACATATTAAAAGATGGTCAGAAAAGAACAGGGAATGGGAGACTGAGTAAAGGGCATCTTTCCCATGGAGGTGTGCAGGGTAGACCGTTTCTTTCTCCTCACTCACTTTTGTTGTTGTTTGCTGATGTATTCTATGCTTCGCTCTTTCTTCTCTATTTTGCAGTTGCATTTGAATTTCTTGCATATACTGTGTATTTTATATATGCTGGATGTTCTTTGTTCTGTTACCCCTGAACTTTTTTTTTCCCAGTTCTCAAGGTTGGCTTCCTTTGACCAGTAATTAGCAGTTGCTGAGTTGTTTGTAAACTTGAGACCTCTGATAGCATCCTATGCCTTTGTTTTCTGTGTCTCTTCTGTTGTGCTATGCCTTTGCTCTTGTATGCAGCTTTTTGTTCTGGGATCACAGGTAATCCATTCCCCACAGAATAAGCCATTTTTATTGGTATGTATTAGATGTTATATACACACACAAATGTAAATTTGTATGCTCAGTCTGTGTGTGTGCATGTACTTGTATTTATGTACAGCTTTTAGTTACCTTTGGACAATTGTGTGATGTAACCCTGAACGATTTAACGTATATTTATGTGCACTATTTATGGAATATATCTAGCAAATATTTATGTATAAGCTGCATATGTTATATAAAAGAATATATATAGAAATAGGTGTTAGTTCACACAGTTGTCTGAAGCTAAGTAAAAGCCGTGCAAGTTAGATGAGTCACCTGGTCTTTAGATAGTTGGTAGAGTTGGACAAGCTAAAACAAAACTCTGGGCAGGCCAGGACAAGTGCAGAGGCCTGGTTATTCACTTCACACAAGGCCCATGGCCTGTTATGGGCAATGCCTACACTTGGTATATGGGGTTGCACCATTCCCTTAAGAAAATGCTGTTATAGGTGTCCCATCTTTTACTTGCGAAGTTACAGTTACCAAAAGGTTCATGAATAAGTGGGTGCAGAGAATAATTCTTCTCAGTTTCATTTTCTTAGCTGACTATAGTAAAATTAAATACTCCTTTGGTAGGAAAGATGTATGTGGAGAGCCTGGCTTGACAATGAGATTTTTTTAGAACATGCACTGGTCTTAAGTTATCCTGATTACAATTGTACTCCCCACTGAATGTACAGCAAAAAGTGGCAGTCACTGCACATACCTGTACAAAGGATAAGCAGAGGCCTTATGTTTGATTTCTAAGGAGTAGGGAAGAAATTGATCTTAAAGAGTGGTGTCATGTTGCTGGCTGGAATCATTGTCCTTGGAGGCAGATTCTTTAGATAGAATTGATGTAGTCTCTTGAAGTGCCCTCAAATATACTTTAGAAAAGAATTTGTTCTGCAGTTCTGCAGTTCTTTTAATTACTGAGTTGTGGTTTTTAGTGAAGCTGGATCTCCCTTGTAAAGTGGATTTGGGTTTCAGTTTGTATTTGGCAGATAACTCCTTTTTGCTTTAAAAGTGAGCCGTTTTAGGTTCTGGCATATCATGTTACTAGTGAACAAGCCTGTATGAAGAGCAAAACTAAAATGTGTGGAGAATATGAGAAGAGGGTGAACAATACATCAACAAATTTCTTTTAGAGTAAAAAACCCCAGTTTGTCATCATTGCTTAGCTGTTCACACTACTAATAGGCTAAGAAATATAATGTTCTTTTTCATGAGTCCTCCATTGCAGAACTGGTGGTCTGTCACTTGCTTTGTATAGGCTTTTATTCTTTTTGCTGTTAAACATATTTCGGATTTGACTGCTTAATGTGGTTTTACTTGTCGGCAGACCAAATTCCAGAATGGCTTTCTCTGTTGCTTACCATTCATCAGTTTTTGTCACTTTGGATTCGTAAAACTCTTTGCTCCCATTTTTCAAGTTTCAGCTGTTCTTTTAATGTTCCCCTCTACTTTCTAAATGTTCCCCATCTGTGTTTTCTTTTAGTGTTGAGTGATACCTGGTTTGAATCAGTTTTCTGTAGCTTAGTTTGAGATGTAATCTCTCTTGGAATTAATATGGGAGAAAAGTGCTGTAATATAAAAATAGCACATCCTAGCTTGAAGAGGGAATCTGACCATAAATAGAACTAAAACTTAGTATTTTACTACCTGCTAATTGTAATAATTAGGAAAATGTTAGGACTTCACATATGCTAATATATCCTCACATCATGAACGTGTGTTCAGTACCTATTCAAGTGTGTTGGTATGATGAAATATTTTTGTGAGCAGATATATAGCTGTAGACAAGAAGAAGGATTTTTTTAGTTTTAAGTTAGTATGGTGTAAGTTTCTGGTTTTATAAAAGTATAGTTGTAAACTTTTATTCTTGTGGACCTAATGTGTTCAGTGTTCATGGGTTGTCTGCCTATACCTGTACATACTTAATGTTTGCATTCTGAATAGTAAAAACTGAAGCTTTTCTTTTTTAGAAGGTAGATATTATCATATAGACACTAAGTTTCTAGAAACTTTGTGGATTTGGAGCAAGTCCAGGATAAACAGAAACTAATCCCCTCATTAAGTGATGCATGTATGTCTTGCCATCTTTCAATAGCAAGCCTATTGTGGTGTCCTCTATGAGAAGTGGAGGTGAGGTATGGGAAATGCTGTGCTGTTTGAAACCAGTGGTTCTGCAGGAGGAATAAATGGCTACCTCCGCTGGCAGGGACTTAAAAGAATAGTAGCAGAATTGAAAATCAGTGTCCTAGATTTCTGTTGCAAAACAGTTGCACAAATAACCCCTTCCTATAAATAATGTAGTGATCTTCCTGGCTTGGTTGCTGTGGATTGCAGCTATAGAATCAACTTAAACCACTGTCTGTTTTAATATACAAAGTACTCTCTGTTGGGGGAAAAAAAAATCTTTACTGGGTGTGCTTGATTGATGTATTGATGTTAATGCAGCTACAAGACAAATTTGCAACTGAGGGAGCTAATGTGAAAGATAGACTTAAAGGCAATTTGTATCTCTTAGGCTGCTTTGCTTCTCTATATCTAGGTCACTTAATGTCTTCTGCAGCTCTCACTGCTATTTCTCCCAATCAGCAGCGGTAAGAGCAAGTATAACTTTAAAAATTAATGTAAGCTGTTGGTAGGAATTCGACGCTTGCTCAGAGGAAAGATACAAATGGAATTTGAGAAGTTCAGTTTTCTGAACTGGTAGAGAGCAGAAGTGCAATGTCTGTAAAAACACATAAGACTGGAATGCCAGCAACAGTAGTTGCAACTTTTAATTGTGTGGTCTGTCTTTTGTGGGGTGGCTCTATAAAAGAATTAGTTATTGTGCCTCTGTTACTGACTCCAGGCTGTTGCTGGAAAGCTACAAAACTGCAGCTTTGACTCCTTGCTTGTGGCTGGGTACTATTTCCTTTGGCTTACTGTGCTTGTATGTCCTGTTTAGCACATTTTTTACTCTGAATAAGAGAGTAAAAGCTTTACAGGATAACTTTTTCATTTGTTTGCCCTTCCCTTAGCCTATGCCTTTTCTGATTTTTCTCATTTTTTTTTTTTAACGGATGATGATTTAATAATTTTTGTTTATGGATGTGATTGCAGTTGTGGTAGCAAGTTGGATACACCTATACTTCATAGGAACCTTTGGTTCTTCTTTATATTGTGGTATTTTTATTGATGCTTCATGCAGTGAGTAGAATGTCAATAAATAATGTAATACAGCCAAACTTTTGTTTTGCAGAAGTTTCCAGCTGAGTCTTAAGGGTTATAGAAAAAGCTGTTCATTAGTTCATAAGTATGACTGGTAATTCATACTGTTAAGTTTGATCCTATTTCTGTTACTTAGACTGAAAAAGCAGATGATGCCCTATCCTAATCAATCTTCCCTTTCCTAACTTCTTGTAGCTTCTCTGTCTTGCTGATTTCTATTTCTGCGGTCATTTAATTGAAACATGTACAAAATAGACCTTCTGATATTGCCCTTGAACAGTAGATTTCCTCTAACCAAAGGCTACATTAGTTGAAATTATGTATACCAGAACTTGCAACATAGACACCCATCCCTTCCACTATTCCGCTGCAGTAATTTCATGTGCTTCCACTGTTGCTTCTGCAGCTCCCGCTGGGGTCGGTGGGGACAGGGAGGCTCTGAGACACGGACACAGAGAGCGAGCTGTGTGTGCTGGGGGAGGTTCATGAGATTGTGGTGATCCCTACGGATCTACCCCTGACAGATGAAGCCACATCTAATCTGTGTTGCCAGAGGAACATGTAGTTAAAATCAGAATGTTAGAGTTACTATCAACCCTAACCACAGGTTTTTTTCCATGTTTAGATATTCAAGAATTTTATGAAGTGACCTTATTGGACAATCCAAAATGCATTGATCACTCTCAGCCATCTGAACCAGTACAGCCTGTGAACACCTGGGACTTCTCCAGCCTTCCAAGCACAACAGTGACATCAGAAACATTGCCGAGCAGCCTTAGCCCCAGTGTAGAGGTATGATACAGAAATGTGTTTTATTCTTCCTGTTGAGATGATTAGTTAGATGTTCTCTAAGTTTTCTTCATTTTATAAAATATTAAGTTTCAAAGAAAATGTGCATTATTAAGATCAATAGTCATAGGGGATTTAATTACTGAAATGTTTAATAACATGTATGCATTTTGCTTAGTCAAAAATTTATAAACTCATTTGTCAAATGTACCATTAAGTGACCATTAAATTGGATTTATGCTTTGATTTTGGAACCTCACTGTCAGGTTTAGTATGCTTATACTCATCCATACTCGTGACTCTTGAATCATTACTTCATTAATTATTTGGGAAATCCAAGGCTGTGTCTTTCTGATTAGTAACCTTTTGTGTCTGATCATAAATTGTCTGTATTCTGGAAGGACATGTTCTTTAAAACTATATGCAGCCAAGTTGTCAATAGTGAATGGTGAGAAAACTGAGCAGGAAAATGAACTTTGATGTACATTTTTCACTAAAACAAAATCTCCCTGCTCAGCTTAAACTTAAAGTGTTCCTTGAATATTTTCACATCAGACCTATTATTTTTCCCCAGAGAGGTGCACTGAGTTTGAAGTGTGCCCTGGGAACTGAAAGCACTGGAAAAAGTGTGTGAATTTCTCCCACTGAAGGCAGCGTGCTGTGCTGATCCATTTTCATGAATTGTGGTGCTCAGGAGGAGCACTGGGAGAGATCAGCCAAAGGACTGGTGCTGCAGCCTGTAGGGAAGCTCAGGAACTTGTACTGCTCAGCAAGATAAAGTGGCTGGGATGCCTTAATGAGTGAGCCTTTTTCAGGGGCTGCTGGGACTGTGTAAGAAGGTTCACTTAGCTGCACATCATTAGTGTGTGATGTGCTAATGAGTTTGTACAGTTAAGAAAAATATACTTGTGCACATTGTAACTTTTTTCGAATCTCTCATATTGAAGCTAGTATGAAATACATCAGGAATGCTTTTAAGGAAACTGTAGATGAAATCTAAAACTTGTATTCTTTTGGAAAGTAAAAAATGGCCAGATAAAAGATCAGCCAAGTCAGGGGCAAAAGTTATCTATTGCCAAGAGCAGCCATTAAAATACCTTTGCATGAAAAAACAGCCTAGGCATACTGTATTTTTCTGGTTTGTAAGTAATTGAACACTGAGGAATTAAAATTCTAGTTGAACTTGCAGTGCGGGAATAAATTATTTTCTTTGATTTTTGGAATCTCAGTAACACAAGATTATTATTAAAATTTAAATTTTAAGTCTCTGTGGAATCTATTACCTGAAATTGCATAGAGAAGGCCATTGTCATCACAGTCACCTTAATGAATTGTCATGTTTGGAGGAAATGTGGTAATGCTAGGGTATATGAGAAATAGCATGGAAAAGGCCATTATGGTATTTACCTGTATGTCATCATCTAAATCTAAGGCTTAGAGCTGTAGAGTGTCCCTTTCTTAGGGAACGGCATCTCTCAGAAGCAGGAGCAAAAGGAGCTATAGATAGAAGGGGAGACAAGGCTTGTTTTATCTACTGAGTTGTTTTGAAATAAACTGGTGCTAATGTATTTCATGCTTGCATGTGCAGAGAACTTAATGAAGCAGTTGCCCTTAGTCATGGAGGAGGGATGACGTTCCTGAAAATGGCAGGTGGACAAATGCTATAGTTTATGAAAGGATTACATAGGAGTGAGGCTGGAGAGGAAAATTTAGGTTTGACTGGTACAGGGAATGATTCTATAGTTTTTTGGTAGCTCCTGGAAAGTCATAAAGGAGCAAAATAATTGCTGTCATAGTGGTTGATGGCAATTTTGTCAAACAATTTCTTTCTACTGTGGTAATAGTTCTTGTGGTAAGAAGAAACCATAAATGTGATAAATTCTGACTTGAGTAGAAGCTGTGGCGTGGTTTAACAGGCTATGTTTTGAGATAATATATTAGTTAAAATTTCTTAAAAAATACATCCTAGTTTGGATTATTAGTGAAAACATTCTGATTAAATTAGAAATTGAACCATGGGAAGGGAATATGCTGCTGCTTTACCAGCTGAGACTAGAATGAAGCCTTGAGCAGCTGAAGTAATTAATGTCCTACATTTTGGCTGAACTAATAGAAGTTGAATAGTTAACAATTGTTTCTCAGAAAAGGTCTGGGAAACTTTTAAATCTTAAGATGAGTCAGCCATGGCGTGTTGATGATGAAAAGAACAAATTATTGATATAAGTATGATGTAAAACTGTTCTGTTCTACTTGGTTTGCATAAGGCTTTGCTGGAGTTATTGTCAAATTTGAGGTACCATAGTGTGAAAAAGATGTTTAATTTAAGTGCTTAGAAGAGATTGACATGGAGGATCTAAAATTTGAAAAGGGGTGAAGATTGGGAAAGTTCAGTGTTGCTTGAACACTTAATTGGGAAAGAGAAATATCCTGTATTTATAGAATATGAAAAAGATAATATCTTGTTCTTATACAAGATGCACTAGACTTACAAATGAATTTAAAATATTTTCCTGAGCCCCAGAATAGCATAGTGCATGGCCAGTCTCCCTTATTGAAGGTCTTTCAAGGCAGCATAATGGTCTTAAAGGGCTTAAATGTTTTTGTTTTTTGTTTTATCCCTATAGTGCACCTGGGAACAGTGTAATGGACTTGAGGATTCATGTCCCTACCCAACCATTTTGTTACTGGCAAGCTTGCTCCAAATTCTAGCAGCTTGGACTTGAAGCACATATTTGCTGCTATGAGATCTGTCTTATGACATTGCAACTGTAGGATGTTTTGTGCTTCCCCTATAGGAGAAATGGACGCCTGAAGTGGGGAATAGTGTGTGATGTTAAATCCAGGCTTTGTGATTATTCACTCCCAGCCCCCTGCAGAAACTGTTTCCAGCCCTAACCAGGGTAGTGCTCTCCCTGTATCTTTCTATGTTGTACATGAAGGCGTAACTTAATTACAAAGTTGCATCTTTAGTTGTTATTCTTATGTGCAATGGGACTGCCAGGAATACCACGCCTTGTCCTTGACACTGCACCAATGACAACAGGCACATTATCGTGACAAGGTCACTAATGCTTTGAAAGGAAGAACTGGCTGATTTGGGAAGGCTCACCAGAGATGTTGGTTCTCAGCTGCACTGTTTTCTTCTCCAGTACAGTCTGGTGGCCATGGTACCTACAGAACCTACAGATGGTGTGGATTATTTTGTTATTTTTCTAAGTGGCTTGGATTTGAACACTTATGGTAAAACTGTCTTCCTTCATATTTTATATCTGAGTATCATTTGACAATCACACGTTTGACCTTCCGTATATGAAGGTCAGGTTTTAGATTTACCTCCAGTATTTAAAAACAAAGTTGCATATATTGGTGTTGATCCCAATTCATGTGAAACTGAAAGCAAGCTTTTCTCCCAGTCTCTGTCACTTACAGTAAATGTTACCTCATATTTCATTAGTTAGAATACTGTTTCCATGTTATACTGGAAGGGGAACAAATTTGAAAAGTGGTAGTTTGGTGTTGATTTCATTTTTGTTTTTTTAGTATCTGAATGTCTTAGTTTAGCTTTGAAATATATATGAAAACTGTTACATAAACATAATCTTCTACATTTTTATTGACCTTAATTCTTTCTTCTTCAGTGACTGTTTTTTCTCCTTTATATACCTGTTAGGCAATACTTTCCCCTCAATATTTTGAAATTTAATAAAAATTATGAGGAAAAATTCTCATGTGTTCACAGTTTATATTCCACATACTTGATATGTATAGTATGTGAAAATTTGTTTTAATGTTTAATGCATTTTCAGTTTTAGTAATGCTTTTTTTAGCTACTTAGGATTTTTTTTTAAACTTACTTTATATTTGGTTTTAATAAACCCAAGGGCATAATAATTCCAGTGCAGCATGTGTTTAAGCGAGTAATTTGTTTTGCTTGCTGAAATTTACTAGAGACTGGGGGGGACTTGGGTTTAGTATATATGATTTTGTTCTTAGCTAGCTTTTTAAAAATAAATTTTCACTTTTCAGACTTTCAAAGCTGCTGTCCAGTTCAGTGTTAGTTTATTAACCAGACCCAAACAGATTGGCACACTGTATGCACGTTGAGATTATTATTATTTTAACTCTGTTCTGTGTCTTGCCAGGCTGGTGAGTCTGCAGGTGATAGGAATAGAATGGTTTTTTTCTTGCTTCGACACTCTTACACTTTGCACTAATGCATTTCAACCCTGTTTCTTTTACCTTGCTTTTTTTTTTTTTTTTTTGCTGCAGTTCCTGTGGGCTAAATGAATATTGTTCCTGCTGACACTTTGATGTTATATGGGAGAGTTGCTTGAGAGTGGGAATATAATGCTCCCCTAAAGAGATTAAGGATTGAATTACAAGAACTTTGTACACAGCTGACTTTGGGAATGACTTTTTAGCAATGTGTGCTTGTGTATATACATAGAATAGTGGTATACAAGCTTAGGTTGCCTGAGGACTTCTAATGACTCGTAGCCTACTTTGGTTTTTTCCTTCCTACTTCTAAATCCAAAGACAGGAGTTTGTAATCCCCATATGTTATGTATTAGAGAGAGTCAGAGCTACAGATTGCAAGTTTTCCTGCTCACAGCAATCCGTTTTCTTTTCCATGCTCGGTATTTCCTGGAACTATTTAGCAGTTTTGTTTCAAGTACAAAATGATAGGAAAAAAATCCACCAAAAAAAAAAAAAAGAGAGTGATCCAAGATAGTGATAAAGCAGGAAAGGAATGTTAATCCTTTCATTACTAGGAACTAGTTGAAAAAAAAAAAAAAAGAGCAATCTGAAAAGGACGAATGGTTCATCCCTTTTCCTTGTGTGCGTTAAATACTGAGCTCGAGTGTGCCTGGCAAAGCGAGCAGATGTGAACCGGGACTGGCGCGTGTGAGAGCAGAGCGAGGGCGGAGGGAGCGGCCTCGGCAGCGCTTTGCTCTGATCTGTGCTGCCATCTGTAGGTGCGACACTTTGTTTGACAAATCGCGGAGAAACTCAAATCGCTGGAAGAAATCTCTGACCTGATTGAACAGCGTATTGCTAAGGAAATAGTCTTATGACATTATTTTTTGTCTTTAAATCCATAGGACTTGTTTTAGTATATGAATTTTTTTAAATCAGAGGGAGTTGTTGCTGTTTAGTTTGAATTTAAAAGTAGCCACAATAATTTTATTTTAGATGTTGAAAATGCCCACTGAAGAATGTCTCAAAGGAAGTTTTTTGCTTTAGGACATGGAACTCAATCCGGAGTCTCTTACAGTTGGATGGGGACACCTTTGTATTTAGTGAGTAGTGGTGTCTGAAGGACTTTGGTCTGGTCTGTGGTTTTCCCATCTATCTGCACATGCCCTTGTGTTTATGTCTGGCATGTAGAGACTAGCTAGCTCACTCTCTTTTTGGGCCTTTTGCCAGATTCTTTTTTCATACAAAGAAATCAAAAGAAGAAGTAAGGAAACAGCTGATATGTCTGCAATTTCAGCTAAAATTTAATGCCAAGGCAGAGTGGAAAGGAAACTCGCTAAACATTGTGCAATTTCAAAATAACTCAGTATCACCTGTGAGGTCAATTACGTTGTGAAGGACTTTGACCAGGTAAGTCTTGAAAATCTCAAGAACTGGAAATGCAAAACTTTCTGGTCAGTCTGTTCCAATGCTTGACTATCCACATGGTGGAAAAGCTTCACCCTATTTATTATTGAAATTTCTGTTTTAATTTATTTTGTTGTTTCTAGGGTTTTTTCATCATGCAACCTGGACTTGGCTTTGTCTTCTGGCTAACCCCACTCTAGATACTGGAGGGCTGTTTTTAGGTCCTGAACTCTTTCTCCAAGCTGAAACAAGCCCTTTACCCTCATCTTCTCTTTAAGGGCCAAGGCTTCCGAAAACTTTCTCACTGTCTTAATGGCCCTCTGCAGAACTTGCTCCAGGTTATCAGAATCTCCTGTATTGGGGCCCCAAAATGAGATTCAGTGTTCCAGATGCCCTACTGGAAGTGCCAAGCAAAGGGGAAACTCTGGCTGTGTTTCTGTTAATGCAGCTCATGTTTGCCTCCTTTGCTTTTAAGGGCTGCTGCAAACTTGTGTTTGCTTTGCTCAGTATCTGTCAACGTGGATATTCTGAAAAGGGATAAAGTTAAGCTAACCTCATTTTCACCTGCAATATGGGAATTGTCTTTGTTTGCAAAGCAACCAATAATGTCTTCTTAACCTTTGTAAAACTGTGATAGTTTGTATAACTTCTTAATAGGGTAAGCTGATGTAGTCTGGAGGAAAGATTTTTGGATGTCTGGTTCCTAGTGCTATGAAAAAAATCTGTGTTTAATTTGTAGCAGTTGGTATTCCAAATGGAATGGCACATCAAGCAGTTAATCAGGATCTTAGTGGAAGTCTTATGAGGAGATATCTATGTATGTAAAGTACATTATTGAAGTGAAGGATGCTCTAGTTCTGTTTTTCTGTTTCTGACTTCTAACTGCAGTATCTTCACCTGGACTTTACAAGTCATTCTTACCTGTTGTATTAACAAGCTGTTCCTTTGCAAATCCCTGACCTATTGCACTGTGTTCAAATACCTTCTTTGCCTTAATATTTATAAAGATTCAGTTCTGGTTAGCTTGATGACATGCTATGTCTGATTGTTGTGCTCCTTGCTATTGTACTGGTCCTTTTTGCCTGTATCTGTAAGTGTATATTGTCCATTGTTTATCTCAGCTCCTTCTCTGCACATGATGTGCTTGTTTTATTTCAGCAGTCCTGGGTTACTCAGGAGGTTCATAGCTTTCTCTGTGTTAACTTTACAGTGAGGAAATGGTATTTGGCTTGCTATGTACTTGAAATCCAGGCTGTTTGTACAAAGAAAAGAATGTGAGTCTTGAACCAAAGCTGAAAAAGTCTTCCAGGAACAGGCTCTGGTCAAGGTGAATTCAAAGCAAATAAACAAAATCCTGATGCTCAGTTCAGGATGTGTATGCAAGCATTAAAGCATTGCTATTTCTAAATTTCTCCATTTAAAAGTTAATACACAACTAACATTCACTTTTTAAAAAATCTAATTTTTTTAAAAACTTACAATAATTACATCTTGCAGCCAAATTCTAAGGTAGCTACATAAATTAATTTATGACATCTTACACATTTAGTTCTTTCTTTACTAAAGTAGCTGAGAAAATACTTGCAGATATGATAGTGCTTGATCTTTGCTGAGTCTTTGATATGCTTCCTCAAATATGCTGAGGTTGGGCATTTGACATCCCCTTGTAAAGCTGAGCTGAGCCTGCTCCTCTGGTTACACCTGTGACAGCTCTGTGTTATGTGGCTTTTCTCATAGACTCCAAGAGCAAATTAGCATTTAAATAACCATATGCACTTTTAGTTTTGTGGATAGATGAAGAAATTACTTATCTGCAAAATCAGTGTTTTCCAAAGCATTGTTTTAATTTGCATGATTTATTTCTATGCATAGTTTATCTGGGCATGAATTTTCCTTTATTTAGTTATCTGATGGCTTTGTAGATAGAATCTGCCACACTGGAAAAAGAATAAGCCTGAGAAGGTACAAAAAGTGACTGCCAAACATAACCTGAAAAAATTCATAAGCAATTCAAGGCAAGAAAAACTCATCTCTTACCTTTGTGTTTCTCACATGAGAATCATCCTTTGTTTTTAAAGTTAATGCCACGAATAGTGGTGAATGGAAATGCATTTTTTCCTTCTGGCCAAGCTGTATAGAGGAGTTGTTACTTGTTGTTACTGAGATCACTTGGAGCTGACAGGACAGAAAGATTTATTTTTAATAAGAATGAATGACATTGAAGAGATCACAATGTTTCTCACAAATTCAATAGAATACTAGTTATTTTAATGACTAACAGCACTATGTGAAAATGTCTTACTCTTCAGAGCATAAAAGGGTGACTTTTCATGCATTTCATGGAAATGATTCAAGTTTTGGTGTGTTCTTCAATATCTTTCTGTTCCTTCTCAAAATACAATTTAAAGGAAGGAAAGTTCTCAGTTATTTTATTTAAGTGTTTTAGCATAGTAATTTTACTTCTGGATCTTTTTCCTATTTCTCATTTTGAAAATCCTTCCGATCTCCAAAATTTAACACATGCTTGCTCATTCAAGGAGTTTTTTAATTTGTTTTTAAAAAGCTGTATTATTTTTTTCTTATGACATTGCTAAACCTCTTGAATCTTTGAGCCTTGGTCAATATTTTTTGAATGTTTATTTCTTCTACATACAGTATTTCCAGTGAGAAGTCTGCAAAAACTGCTTTTGGGCTAGGAAATACTTTTTAAATGTATAGTGCTCTTTGAGTGTTTATCTCTCTGTACACTATATTTATGAAAATGTGTATTGGTGTTTGCTATAAAGTCTTTTGGTCTATTGGTATGGAATTTCCCCCCTGTGTGTGGACATTGTTAGCTGCAGATGGGTCTTGAGAGAAGCATGTACAGTTACCAGAAGGACTTTTAATCCACCGTGGGGGTGCAGTGCTTGGTAGAGGGCTCTAATGTACCTTGGTTGTGCATCCTGCTCTGGTCTGTGCAGTGCATGCGTTAATACATTTCAAACACACTTGCTAGGAGATCATTTTCTGTCTGCTCTGAAGTGTTTAGGGTGCTTCATGATGAGCAGCCTGATCCACAAGTCCTCAGCAAAGAAATGCCTTTTCCTCGCTTCCCTGGATAGGTCTCTTCTACATCTCATAGTCTGCATAGCAATTTGAAGGAAGTTATGTGCTTGCTATGAGAGGACTAATGGGACAATGTCTTGTTGGAAGGATGGTGGTGGGACAGGAGAAAAATGATATTTTAATGAGCCTTAGTTCTGAAGGCATCCCAAAAAAGGCAAGAGAACAAAAAATTGAGAATAAAAGTGATTCTCAACAGAGGGTGATTGTAGCCAGGGTTAGTCTGCAGAAGCTTTATCTTGTACCAAGGTGGCTGAAAGAAATTTCAGTGATGAGCAGGATTGTTAATCTTTGTCCGTCATGGACAGGGCATGAGGGACAAGCCAAGTTTCCATGTGCCATTTGGGTTCCTAGGGCTGTTTGTGCAGGAAATGTACATTTGAACTGACTGCATGTCTTCTGTTAGTCATTGAAGATGCTTCTGGCCTAGACACTGGACAAGTGCCAAGTTACCTAAAAATGCATTTCCTTAGTTTTCCTTAACTTTGGATACTTGCACTTTGTTAATTTCTCCGAACTCTACAGTCTTCCCAAAAGAATACTTGGGAAATGCAAGATTTTTTTTGTGAGATACCTTGTGTGCATTCAGCTATGAGAGTAATCCCTCCCTCCCTTTTCTGACACAGGAATGTTCCATCAGCTTAACTTGTGCTTTTTTGTTTTTTGAAGTCAGAAGTTTTAGCCTTCTATCTGGGTTCAGCCAGTTTCAGCAGTCTGAAAGATGCATATTTTTCCCAGAGATGCTTTGTAGCAGTGAGAATTTCACCTAGGTGGTCACAGCAGAAATACTTCACAGATTTTATAGACAGTGTAGAAATGAAAAACATCTCTGGGTTGACTTGGATGTAGAAAGTAAACATCATTGTCTTAGAGGCTGGATGGTGTAAGATTTATCTTAAAATTCTGTTCAAGTTTGCCCTATAAAGATATCACCTGCCCACAAAATCAAATATACTTTCCTTATAAACCAGGTCACCCCCTTCCCCCACCATTAGCCCCCACCACCCCACCATTTCTCCCAGTGTATATGGAAGAGCTGGGAGCAAACTTACAGAAAGCTTAAAGGGAGTGCTTTAGCTACACAGTATATTCTAGAGTTGTTTTGATACAAAATACAGTCATTTGTACATCTTGGAGTAAAAGCAAAATGATGCAGATAAGATTCCATAGCTTGAAATTACTCATTGAGTTTTTTCAATATTCTTCATTGTGTTTGCAGCAAAGGTGTTAGTGAGGGACCTAACAGGACAAGACAGTGGGAACTGAGTTTACGAGCTGCTCTCAATGCCTCCTGTGGGAAATTTATGTAATAAGGTTCTTACCAGTGTATGGAACTGTCAGGTTAGTGTTTCTGAGTACACAGGAGGTTGTTTTGTGCCCGAGTGTTAGACTTTTCCCAGTTGTGCTAATTAGGCTGAGAAGACAATGCCTGCACATACAAACTTTGCCTTGTCACTGCATTAGAGCCTTACAAAAGGAAATGAAATTCTAGGTTAATTCAAGGCTCAAAATAGCATTTCTCTTGCAATATGCATTACTCTTTTCTTGCCACTTTCTTCTCTCCCTGATCTACATGGAATATTCCATTCATCACTGCTTAGGAAATCAGTTATTTTGCAGTCTGCAAATGCTGAAATGACGTTAGAGCAGAAATACTTGTTTGTAACCAAAACTATTTTTGAACAAACACTTCATTTTAGAAATTGTAACCAGCTAAGAAAAGCTGAATTGAGATTTTTTTGCTGTAAAATAATTTTTGTATTGCATTTCATCAAATGATTCCCTGTGATGCTCGTGTGTTAGGTAATCCTGACAGAGGAGTATATGAAATAGAATACGAGGAGGTACTTAACTGGTATGGAACAGCATTTGACATCTTTTGTAGAATATTTGCAAGGATACATTTAAGTTTTCAGACTTAGATAACCAAAACAGGTTACGGATTTTTCATGAAACTTAAAGCATTTGTATTTTAGCCTGCTGCTTTTTCTCTACGGTGTTTCTACCTCTGAATGAATCCAAAGGGAAACCTGGCACTCACTCAGCTGTTTTGACTATTAAAGAAGTGTGCTTTTTCTCATTCTGTTGAGATGGTGTTTAGCTGTGACTGAAAAGAAACCTTTTAAATGTTTGGAAATATAACTGCTATGCTGAAACGATGGATTGCTTATGCATTGTAACAACAAAGGTAAGACAATAAAGCTTTTAATTAATGCCTACAATCTTGGAAGTTCTTGTTGAATCTTTCTTCTAATTTTTACTACCTGTAATGAAAATGTCTTGATGGTTTTCTAGTGTTGATTTTTTTTTTAAACTTTGAACTGCACAGATCATCAAAATAAATTCTGTAGCTGCTACTAAGAACAATCATAGATGTTAATGTTTTGAAGAGTTAATTATGCACATTTTGAAAAGTGTAGTAGAATGATTTCCCCCCTTATTCTGCAGTAAGACACTCTTCTGTAAAAACTCACACTCTTTAAATGTGCTGAAGTAGTAGTTTGCTTTTTATTCCAGTATAAGAAATTCCAAATGATGTTTTACATAACCTTTATTAGGACATGTTTAAAATAATCATCAAAGAGAAGAAGATGAATCTGGCAAGTCGTGTTAGGGATGGATATATTTCAAGATGCATTATTATTTTGACACCTTGCTGCTTTGAGATTAAGACACTCAGATAATTTAGTGTCATTACTTCTGTGCTAGGGTAAGGTTGTATGTAAGTTTGTTTTTAATTCAGTCCACTCAAACTGCTAAAGATAAAATCTGATGCATAAATTTAATATATTAGTATTGTGCTTGTGAAATATTAACTTGGTGAGCTTGGTTTTTCGGAGGCTTTTTATTTTCCCTCAAGTAGTAAAATTGTTCTGTATTGCTCCCTTTTCTGTGGATGTTGAAATAGTTACTAGTTGAATTTTTTTTTCAAACTGATTTAACTTCTAGCATTCTTCTGGATAATTTGAAACCATAAAACTTGCTTATACAAGCATCCTTCTCAAGAAGTACAATAAAACAGAACATTTTTGAGAATATTAGGTGGATTTAATGATAGCTTTTATAAAAGAAAAGATGCTTTCTGAGTTGTTTGACACAAGGAAGCAACGGCTGACTGGAATGAATGAAGTTTCCTTGTCTCTCACTAGCAAAGGAGTCTTTCTGGTTTCTGAACTGTCACAGTTCTTTTGGAAATGAAATATACCCTTTTAAATCATGTTTGAGTGATATTAATTCGTGGTGTTTTGGCTTTCTTTATTTTAGAATATTCTCTTTTGTACAGTGATATTTGGATTGGATATTGATTGCTTCAGCTATATTGATATGTACCTTAATTTTATTGCACTTATTTTAAAAAAGACAGAGGCAGAGCTGTCATTTTTATAACTAAAGTGCTCAACTTTAGTTTTATTTGGTGCATTTGTTCATATCTACTCTAAGAGCAGAAAGACAATTTATATGGAAAGCTAAGCCAACAGAAAACACGTTCTGTGAAAAAAAAGTTGATTTTTAGTATGATTAGCCTTGCTCTGTGGGGGGCTAAGAAAGTAAGACTGCTCACAGAAATGTTGCACAGGAGAGGGAGAGCTCTCTGCACAGCACAGACTTCCATGGGCTTAGAATGATGGTGCATTTCCTCCTGGAGATATCAGCACTTCATCCTTCCTGCCTGCTCCCTGTGAAGTTTTGGCCTCATTTAACTGAATGCTGCTGTAGTACCTTGTAGCTTCAAGTAAAGCTGTTTTCTCAAAGTGGGGCTTGCTTGCCTGTGTACCTGTGTGTATCTGATTACTTGGAAGTTGTAGTCTAATGAAAAGTACATTCCTTGGTATTGTGCATAAACCTAAATTTCAAATCTCCGGAAAAATCAATGCATGTAAGTAAGGCAGTTTTGAAATCAGCATTAATTTAATGTATGATAGGGTTAGTAAAAATGTTAAATGCTTCCCCTTCTCTATCTTGAGTGGGGGCTTATTTGAAACAATTCGTTGTTACTCTTTATTTCTGTCTAGGGAAGAATTTGGTCAGTGGATTTGAATTTCCTAGTGGATTTGAGAAATCTTTTGTAATTTGATCTTTGATATTTCTGTTTTGCTTCATTCAGATTTCAGATCTAGTCACAATAGATGAACACAGTAGGTCCTTAAACTAATTTGTGCCCCAACTTCAAAGGTTCTAACTGGTTTACTTTGCCCAAATCTAGTCCAAAGAATACTGATTAATACAGTATTTTTTCCTCCTTATGTGGGCACATTGGTTTGATGTAGGTAGGCAAATTTGCATCACTGCAACCATGGATACTATTAAGAGCAGGCACGTGGGCTGAGCTTACAGTAATGATTTTTATTTAAGTCACAGTTTTAAATGAGTTCATGGCACTTAAAAATACAGAATATGAAAAGTCGTTGATTTTTCCAGAAAAAGTAATTTTTAGCAGTCATTCTTAACTTTGTTCCATAGTATACTTTCAGCAAAGCAGTTGAATTTAAAATTACAATGAACTAAAATAGCTTCAAATAACATGTCTAGCCTGACAAGTGTGAAAAAACAATTGTTTTGTACCATTTTAATTTCAAAATACTAAGAAGCATCCTGCCTGGACTGCACCAGAGCAGTATCAGTGTAGTCCAGTCCTTGTTTCTGACAGTAGCCAAACTCCAGTATTTGGGAGAGGGGAAATGTTTAATGCATCAAGCTCTTACTAAGGGAGAAAGATGAAGGGTTTTTTTCTAAGTTGTAAAACTTAAGCCGTGAGACCTCATAAATTCTGAGTGAGCTCAGTGTTGCAGCTGCAGGGTGCCTGACCTGACCACAGGAGCACAGCTACAGCCAAGGAGGCTCACGTGGGGAAGGTGACACTGAGTTTGTGGGATTCCTGCTGCTTTCCTCACTTGGTTGTGCGTTTCACTGTAGTTCAGAGTCTCATTGTTGTTACAGTCAGTTTTTGGAATTTGCCTCAGCTTAAATAAATTGAGCATAATTGAATTTGCACTGAAAGGGATCTTGTCCAACAATCTGCTTAAAGAAGGGTCCACATCAACTTGGACCAGGTCACTTAGGGCTTTGATTTGGTTTTGTAAGCCCTCTCAGCCTGTCTCAGTTTCAAGTTGTCTCTCCTGCTGTGCACAACAAGGGCCCAGTTTTGTTTCTTGGTGTCTCTTTTTAGACACAAGAAGGCTGTTATCAGCTCCTGCCCAGTGCCTTTCTCTGGGTTGAGCAAGCCCAGTCCCCTGAGCCTTTCTTCATTGTGCTTCAGCCAAGTGACCATTTTGGTCATTTTCCACTGCAGTTGATCCTATATTCCAGGCCTAACAAGTGTTTGAAGAAACAAAAAGAGAGGTTACAATGCAAATTTTAATTGTGTGTTATGTACCGTGTGCATAAAACCTGAAAGCTTCAATGCTGGTAGGAAATAAAATCTGAGAGGTAATTGTGTGAAAACAGAAACAGTGAAAAGCTAAGCTTTTATGTATAAAATTGATGGTGAAATTACTTGGTGGGCCCAAAGGATTTTGCTTTCTTAAGTGGAGGAACAAAATATAGAATTTTGAATTTAAAATTGTAGATGAGATGTAAATGAGTTATATGGGAAATTATTACACTGAAAGCTTAAGAAATACTTCCAGTACTTAATAGTACACAATAACTCTTCCAAGTTGGCACATGTGAAAGATGTGTCATAATGGTTTTGGCCAAGGACCTCATTTTGCCAACATTCCATAGTCTCACTAAAAAGAAAATTGCTTTCCAAACATATTTGATTGGATAAATAATAGTTTTCTGGTGAGCCAGTTAGTAGTGTCAATAGTAAATCACTTGATTTTTGCCATGTCATCTGGTTACAGTGTTGAAATAAAGGGTGCAGTCATAAAAGCTTTGGGAAGTGAAAAAATGGTGCAACTCTAATGTTGGCAGCATCAGCAGATGGTATGATTCTGCTCTTGCACGTAAGCTTGATGTATAATGCAATGCCAAAGAAACAGATGCCTACTAGATAGTTGGGAGGTGTCAAAATCAAGGATGGTTGTCTGCAGTATGAAGGACTGGCCAATTTTTATGTGGAATAGACCAAGTGTGTGAGGAATGTTTGCCATATTGGGTTTAAAGGGTATTTGACAAAACAGTGACAAAACAATACAAGCTGAGAATACTGACCTGGTCATGCCAGGGAGAAAAGGGTGTCCCAACTGCCTGTATCTGTGGTTGTGAACAGCCCTTTAAAAAGCCTGAAGTTTTAATATATAGAATGAACTTTGGCAGAGGGTCATGTTTCTAATCTCTGCATGGCAAAGAAGGCCATCAGATAGCTGGTGGTTAATTCTAGAGGTTGTAGCTAAAGAAATTAAGAAATGCTGTATTTTGGATTCTGTGGATGGAACTGAAAGTGGTTTCTCAGAGTTTTGAATATGAATGTGTTTCAAAGTGATTTCAAGATGACACCAAGAGTGATGAAGGTGGCAGAGAGTGGTGATGAAGGAAATGATAAAGGGACCTGATATGCAAAATCTGAAAAGCTGTATGAGGAAGTATGAGAAAATAGACTAACTTAAGGTAAATCATTAATAGAAGTTTACATTCTTCTGTGTATCAATCCAAGGATGTAATAAGCTTTCTGCATTTAACTTCTTTCTAAGGGAGTTCTCTCAGAACTCTCTCAGAGTTAACATGTTTTTTTGGTATTCTTCCAATCAACAGCAGTTTAAGACTCAAGAAATTCCTGAGCCCTAGGCACTTGCTCTGTAGTATTCCTTGGCATTCCCTGATGTGGATTATCTAGTCTCATCAAAATGCACAAAGCATATAAAACAAAGGTATAAATCTGTGGTGTTTGCTTCTTTTACAGAACATCTTCTAAGTTGATCTTTGTTGATCTTGTGTTTGCTTGCTCTTTCTAAATGGCTGCAGGGTATACAGGGTCGTTTAATTGGTAACCCAGAAGCTGATAGGATTGTGTAGTTATTCATGCAGGCATCAGTGATGTTGGTATTTGTTGGAGTTTGTGTGC
Organism: Petroica traversi; assembly: GCA_025920805.1. Taxonomy (NCBI): domain Eukaryota; kingdom Metazoa; phylum Chordata; class Aves; order Passeriformes; family Petroicidae; genus Petroica; species Petroica traversi. The sequence continues at coordinate 5,753,745 of JAHLSL010000045.1, read as the reverse complement.
TCCAGGAAACTGGATGCCATGCACCCGAGATATTTATATGAAGATGATGAATCTTACATGAAGCTCTTGTGTCATTGTGTGTGTTTATACTTATTTCTCCTTCTGCTTTAAATGTAAAAGCTGCTAATTATTAAGTGACAAATGAGTTATATTTGGTTATTGCACCAGGCAGTTTGAATGGCTCTAAGAACATGGTGTAAAACATATTTAGACTGGAAATGCTGAATACAGTAGTAAAAAAGGAGAATAACTTTCTGAAATCAATCCTACAAATAAGACTCTATTTTCCTGCTTGGAACTGTGTGGATTTATTTCAGAGGAGTTGATGATCATAACCTGAGTAATTTTCCAGGTATTAATGGCAGCAGAGTGGTGAAGCATTCATTCCTGATCACTTTTTGCTTTGCTGTCCTTGTTACTTCAGGAAAGGAATTTAATCTATGGTTTCACAAGTGACACCAACCCAGTTGGTGCTGCTGAGATTGCTTCTACCCCTTTTAGTTCACTGCTCACCTGCTAGGAACTGGTAGAACTCTGGATGCTTTTCGGCCGACTACTGCGTGAAAATAGCTCATGGAAAAGTCAAACAAGCACTACACCTATCGACAGAGAGCTGCTGGGATGGAGAGTTCTTAACAGTTGACCTGTGAAAAAGCAGGTAAAATGGTAAGACTTAAGAGCTCAACACTTTTGAAAGGAGAAGGTGAGAAGAGCAGTGATTTTTCTCTTTAGCAGAATCAAACTGTTTACTCAGTTTGGCTGCTGCTCACAGAACTGGACCCTTTGAGTGAACAACTTTGGCATAGTTTCCTGTTGTAATGAAAACAGTGGGAGAAACAGTGGGTGAATAAACGTAGGGTTGTTCGTAGTTGGGCATATGGTCTCCAACACGATTCCTTCAGTAGACAGAGCTATTTAGATTTCTTGATGGCAAAAAACCCAAAAAGCTTCCTCTCTTGTTTGAAGTGAGATTTCAGGATGGCTGAGCTCACTGGCTGATTATCTGGTATGCTGCTAGTCAGATTTGTTTTACCAGCCAGCACCGTGCCTGATCACTTCTTTTGTCAATGCAGTGCATTGCACCAGGCCTTTGTTAACATGAGGGGTGTTTTTCCACTTTATTTGAGGCTTAATCATAGTCTGATGTTTTGTCAGGGGTATTACTCATACTTTCATAAGTGGGAATAACATTACTTGAATCTCATTCCTAGAACTGGTATTAACCAGACCAAAAAAAGGAAAACACTCAGGTGGAGGCCATCACAATTTAAGGTACATTCAGCGTTGTTAGGTTTGTGTGTTTTTAAGATGTGTTTCTTTGAAGACCGTACACTACCATATCTTGGTTTGGAGGAGGGAAGGACATTCTTTAATGAAATTCTAATGCATACTTAAAGTATAACTGAGAGCGGCTGTCTTAAAGGTCAGTGTGGGCAGGAATCATCAGCATTTTCTGAATTCATCTAAATGCCCAACAAAGAATGAACAGACCTTAGGGGGTTTTAGTGACAAACCCATATTGCCTGGAAGAATTATTTCCTACCCTCCATGCTGTGAAAACATTAGAACAATAATTACTTCCTTCTTTCAATCTTTGTGCTCTAACAGTGAGTTTACTTGTGCCACAAGTAAGATTTGTTGAGGACATTTTTGATCTTTCCTTGTCTTGGTGGGGCTGCGTGTGCCAGCCACCACTCACGGCTGTCTCATATGTGCCACTGAGATGGAGAAACACTGCAGAGAATTCTCACTCCTCTGGCTATTCTTTCTTGCCTGTTGGAAAAATTGTGTGATAGTTGCATTTACCCACCTGTATTTGGGGTGCCTTTATCACGTGGTGAAGACACCACTGCTGAGGAGTGCTTTGTTTGCACACTGTGCAGGTGACACATCAGTTGGGCATCTTGTATCTCAAGCTCCAGAGCTTTTCTCATAAGCAGACTCCAAAGACTCTTCTGACTTGGGCTTTCCAGCTGCTGGGGTGGTGGGTTGGCCAAATGTGGTAGCACTGAATTTGGAACAGAACAATCACATCTCGCATTTTTGCAAGATTCTTGGACTTCATTTATCTCTGGCATAGCTCTGAAGTCCTTAGAGTGTTATAATGATGAACTTGGTCCATTTTTCTCCTATAGTTAAAAGATGGCCTTTCACTTTTCTATGCCCATTGTTTCTTTGAAAATATGTAGTAATTCAAATCTGTGCACATTTGACTTGTAGTATATTCCTGTCTGTTTTTGTAAATGTTTTACCCAGAAGGAGACATTTTCTGATTCTATAGTGTGCTATTTTTCTATTTGGTAAAAAACCAAAAAAACCCCAAGCCATTCATATGTGGTAAAATGCAACTATTTATCACATGACTGAGTCTGAAAAATATACTGCTTTGGTTGCTTCAGCTTTAGTTTAGTTAATTCAGGTGCAGTTCTCCTCAAAAAAACTCCAGACTCAAAATGAAGAAGAAACTTCTGTCATAATTCTGCAGTCTGAAGTGATGATGCTTTTGCAATACATTTTTAAAAAGAATCCCCAACCAAATCACCTTTCTGCTGCTATTTGTAATTGAATTCTATAGTAACAGTTATTCAAGAAGGCAAAAGGAGGACTGTTTTATTACATGAAATCCTTCTTCAGGCTAAGGAAATGTCTAGGGAATACTTAGTATAACTAAGTAGTTAACTTAGCTATATGTTATTAATAAATGCAGCTTAAAAGCTGTTTGTAGAAAATTTCATGGAAATAAATGTCACTTGTATGGTAAGAAATGGATCTATTTCTTTATTTCCTAACTTCCTAATATCCTGTTTACAGGATCTTATGTACTCAGCTGGTTTTAGGCCAGGAACTATAATTCAAGTGATTGGAAAGAAGACTGTAGTTGGGCTAGTAGCTGCATGGTCTTTGTAACTCTGTTCCTGATCTTATTTTGATTGATTGAAATACTCTTTGGAGGCCATCAGGGTATTCTGAGGAGATGGAAAAGTTCTGTTTTACAGTGTGTTACATAAGGGCCACTGCAAATTGCACATACACAGCTGGAAGTGCTATTAGAGCGGTGAGGGAGGGGTTGTCTGGGAAGGAGGAACGAGAAAAACAAAGCTGGGAGAGTTTTTCTTGTTGGCTTAGGGACCATGTTTCCAAACCCAAAAGGTGGTGGTGACTTCTCAGATGATTTTATGCTGAAATGGAAACAGTAAGAGTTAAACAAAAATAAATTAAAGCTGGAAATTGAAAGGATCCTTGCTGCTAAAGTAATTAATTAATAAAAGACTTCTATAATAATAATGTAGATTAAAAAAGCTCAATATGATGTACCTAGATGACTTTAAAGATCATATTAAGTTGTTTATTATGTGTTTAGGTTGTGTGAGAGACCTAGCAGAAAAATCTGTCTCACTTTGCATTTTGAAGGAAAAACATCAGGTGGGGTTGGATCCAAATGTGAGGATTTTTAATAATTTCAAATCCTTTAAGCACCATTTGTAGCATATTCTAATGTATCTCTACTGTCAGAGGGATTGTAAAAGTACATCTCTGATAACTCAAAACAGGAAAGTTAATTTCAAAATAGGATTGTTTCAACTCTGCGACTGCTAACTTGCAATCTGAAACCTTTACTTTTTCTACCACTAATTAAAATGTTTCTTCATCTGTTCATTCAGGGACTCAAATAACATTTAGGTTCGGTGCATTTACTCACCAAAGCACTGCGATTTATAAACAGCACATTGAAACAACTTGGGCACCAGACTGTGACTGTAACAAAGGAAATGAAAACCTTTCTGACAGAATCGAGTTGTTTCTTCCCTGTTTTTATTTTTATTTCAGATCTGGTGCTTGGATATCACAGTGAATTGTTTTTTGTCTTTGTAGAGAGTGAAGTGTTCTTCTGTAAAACAAAGACTTCGGAAGCAGGAATAGTCTCTCGTCTTTAGTGGTTTGAATCCTTACCTTTAAAAGCTGCTGTTGCAGCAGGGAAAAGCTGTGAGTGGCAGTGGAGAGCTGCTGCCCTCTGCTGTGTTCAGTGGGCTTTGCTCAGGGTAACAAACTGGGACTATGCGAGATCTGCTTCCCAGAATTTGCAAAGCTTCCTTATCCCTCTGACATTTGAAATATGTGGGGATGTTCTTTTGAACGCCAGAAAGAAATGAAGTGTTAACTGCAGGTTACAGAGCTGATATTAAGTTGTTGACCTGCTGATCGTGAAGCTGTAAAATGTTATTACATTTTTTTATAATATCCCGATATTATTTTGGAAAATCCTTTATACGGTTAATATTCACCACATCCCTCATATAAATATATGCACGTGGTAATTTTCATTAAAATTGGATTATCCCTGCCTTCATTAGCATGGTTAATGACTTTCTGTAATATGAGAATGGGCAACAGTAAACCATTTTTATTTTGGTGATCTCTGCCTCTTTTTTTTTTTTATTTTTTTAATGTCTTAAAGGCCTTTTGAAAGCTCTGGCAAGTCTTGTTTGTATCTCTTCCTTTCTTAATTTTAACTTGTGTGTCCTCAGCAATCCAAGTGCTATGAAAGTGACTTCAACACTGTGTGATGACTTCCTTTAAGCATCAAATAAACATACAATGAATGCAAAAACTTTCTTGCTTGCGTTCTGTGATGTATGGCTTTGTTAGACACTGCCTAGCACTGCAGTGCACAAGTGCATTAAGCTTTTTGTAATTTTTATTCTCTTTGCCTTTAACCAATAGTTTAGGTGTCCAGGGTAACCCTTGAATTGATCTGAATCTCTGATCCTCTGAGAGTAGGTGATGCAAATTGGATCCTTTAGAGTATAGGTACTCCTTAAAAATTGAGTTGGACTTGTGTGTAAGCTTTGTGGACTCTTTCCAACTATGACTGTTAATTCATCTTAAGATGAGGCTTAGGTTAGATATTAGGAAAAAAATCTTCACTGAAAGGACAGTTGGGCATTGGAATACAAAGCCCAGGGAAATGGTGAAATCCCCATCCCCAGAAGTGTTCAAAAGGCACTTGGATGTTGCACTTGGGAGTGATATAGTGTAGTGTGAACATGGTAGGGCCTGGCTGGTGCTTGCACCTCTTGAACTTTGAGGTCTTTTGCAGCCCTAGTGATTCTATTTGATGATTGTAAATGAAGGACAAGTGCCCACCTCAGTTGCTGTCCCACTCCATCAGGCAGTGTGTGAAAGGTTTCCTGACACAATGATTACACATTTTTATTAGACCCTGGTTTGTTGATTTACTCTTTTCCTTTTTGGTTTGATATCCTTGGCAATGAGTTCTGCAGTACTTTCTTTTGTTTGCTTTCAAACATCTGCTGGGTAATTTAATTGTCTGCTAATCCTTGTGTTGTCTTAAATAGTTAGTAGTTGCTTTTTATATGTCTTTTCTATGCCATTCATCTTTTCAAAGATTCAGTGTCATGTTCCCAACTCAGCTGCTTGCTTTTTATAAGATGAAGAGCTTTGTCAGTTAAGCTTCTCAAATAGAAGCCACTGAGTATCTTTATCCTTGATGTTATTCCCTGTAATTTCTTTTCATTTTTGTGGCTTTTGTCTGATGAGATGATCAGAAATGTTTCCAATAGGGAAGATTTATGATTCTCTCAAAATTATACAGGAAAGTAATACTTTCTGGTTTTCTTTTCCTTTTTTCTGAGCTAATAGTTTTGCTCCACTTGGTGGTTTAAAGCCCCTCTATAATTTTAGTTGAGGTACTGTTTTCTAGGTGTTTTGAAGGCAACAGAGGGGGGAGGAAGAAGTGGAGAATGACCTACATTAGCTATAACATGCTGTCACATTCACTCAGGTATTTGGGTCCTAACTGAGGTAATTTCAAAGCTGAAGTAGGGTGCTATTTTCTGGAGCATCTTGCACTTTGCTAAAACATTCTAAGAAGAAATATCCTATTTTGAACAGTTGTGCAATTAGTTTGCCAACAGCTGCTGGTGTTTTTTAGGCACTGGTGCCTGTGTTGCCCTACATTCCTGCTGAAATGCTGTGCTTTAGAAACCTGTATTAATATACAGAAGCTCTGGGGTCGATAAGTAGCACTGAGTCCAGGATCAACATTCTGAAAGTTTGCTTGTGGTCAGGGAAATGCTTGGTAATAATAAAGTATTTAATGCATCACTGCTTGAATTCATAGCAAAGTTTAGCTCTAATTTGACAGTAATTTTTACTGTAAGAATAAGTAGTTTGTGTTAATGAGCATTTAGATAATTCAACCTGCTATAAGGAAATATGATTTGAGATTCCTTTGTGGAGCTCAAGTTCAGGTTAAGTAACAGTCTTGCTTGAGCTGTTCTGTCGTGGTGATTAAGTTGTAATTTGAGGTTTCAGTTTTTAAAGTTACAACCTTCATCCCCCCAACTCTATTTTTCATCTTGTTAATTAAGGTGTTTCCTCCTTAGTTGCAAGTTCTGAAACTCTTACTGCACTGGTGACCTTATTAGTGAGCACTGCGTAGGATAATGAATCTGCTAAAAGATTCATTCACCCTAAAAGCAGCAGAAATACTTCGAAAAATACTTTTTAAGAACTGGAGAGAAGTGATACCAACTTACTAGTAGTGTCAATACTACCCTTAACTGCTTATGGCTTCCCCTCAGCCTGCTGTCCCACATAACTGTTGGACCTCAGTACTGCTGTTATTCCCAGTACCAGTGCATGGATTTGTTCAGTCCTTGCTGCAGAGCTCAGCACAGCTCCTTGTGCTTCATGGTCCAGTGCTTCAGGTCAGAGGTTTGTGTTCAGGTCCTGCAGTGTCTTGCATTGGCTGCTGCAGCAGTGGAGTGTGACCTGTTGGTTTTCCTGAGGTGTGTTCTGTGTCCTCATGCCACAGCCAGTGAAAATGCTGAGCAATAAAGGCCCCAGTACCAGTCCTCAGGGTGCTCTGCTTCTTACAGCTGCAAACCAGGCATGGTGCTGTCAGTCACTTACTGAGCAAGGTGGTCCAGCAAATTTTCAACCCAGTCTGTCTCCCCTGCATGTGTCTGATTTACAGATAAGAAGCTTCAAAGGCCCTGTAAGAAGCCTTTCAAAGCCTTGGTCTCTGCCTGTCTGTCTGTTCTGAGCCTTCCTGGAGCTCTCCCCTTTACCTTTTAGTTTCACTGGAAGTGGCAGAAGAGTCAATGACCCACAGGCAGTAACAGCCTTCCTTACCTGTTCTCAGTTAGTAACAAAGTGTAAATCACCAGCACCCTTAGTACCTGGATTGGATTGAGGTGGCAATTGTAGTCCTTGCCTGTAAGAGGATTTGCATTTTAAGATGGGGAAAGTGATGGACTTGCAATGAATTAAAACTGTAGGCTAGCAAATCTTTTATCCACTGGAGTCAAAAAGCAGCATTATGAATCTTTTCCCATTTAGAGGAAGGTGTCAGCTCTGGTTTTGAGATGTTAAGATTCATTAGAATCATGTAAGAAATAAAATATTGGCATTTCTGCTTTAAGTGTTATACCAACTTTGTTGTATGAAAAAGCCTTTTTGAAAACAATTGTTATAGAACCCAGTGACAGTCCTCTGCATATTCAGAAATGTAGGGCAAGTATCTGTGCATCCACAGAACAGCACTGCAGTCTAGATTCTATCCTGATCTCAGTAGACTATTTTATGGTTGAGATGTGATCAGTTTTCACTGTTTCTAAAACTGGAGGACTGAGTTGTGTTTGTCTCTGGGAACAACCTTCTCACTGTCTGCAGGGGGAAAAACCCCCACCATTATTAGCATTGTGCAAGCACTTCATCTCCTGCCTGTGAGAGCCTGTTAGCCTCAACTCTTTTCTGCTCAGCTGCTTTGATGTAGCACCAAATATGTCAAATTGCAGTCACTTCTTGATGTGGTGTTAAGCAAGCATGAACAGCTATTGAGATGAATCTGGAGTAGTTTGAGGCTTCACCAGATAAAAGACATGTATTATTAATATATTTTCTCTCATTTTCACTTGTTTTTTTACCAGTCTGTCCTTATTTTTTTCAGGGGAGGCACAGATGCTTTATTAATTCTTTGTGAATTATTCAACAGCAGATCTACTTTTTATGACTATTTTGCATGGACCATTTAGAAGGTGTTCCACTACAGAAAACTGTTTCTCCTAAAGGGGCTCTTTCAAAAAGATAGGATGGGATGAATCAGATTCTGAGCAATTCTACAATAACTGAAGAATTTTCATATGTTATCCATACCAGAATAGACCTCAAAGGTGTTGTCCCTCATTCCCCCTCCAATAGTTCCTGCATGACCGTGTTAATCAAACTAGCCTTCTGTTTAAGCCCAGTATGTGCATAAGGAAAAACCATGGTTTGGAGGATGTTCTTTGACTAGTCAGCCTGGGTCCTACAGGGAACAATCCAGTGTGAAATGACATCCTTGCACCAGCCTGGTCTTGACACTGTGGAGAGCAGTTCCTGCTAATCACACACTGCTGGATTTAATCCTTCCTACTGAGTATAGCCTTGAGAGTACAACCTTGCTTGGCTGATAATTACCACTTGAGATTAGCTTCCATCCATATCAGATACAGAGAGACTGGGTGAAAGCTTCATTGATGGTGTGGGGAAGTGATGAGACAAGGCTGTAAAACTTTTGGGTCTTTCAGGAGGGCTTTTGTAGTTTATCAGTTTTATCTTTGTTATTTAGTGTCTGTTGTTCACTAGAAATCCTTCTGAGAGTTCCATGGAACCATTTAGGGCTGAACATGAATACTTTTTTTCTCCTGGGTGGACAGATGGAAGCAACACATCAAAGACAGCTTTAGATTAATTACATACTTTTACTGAGTGATTTCAGTAATGTTTTTGGAATGTAAAGGCCTCATAGTTTTTAATACTAAAGGATTTTTCAGGTCAGACTGGTAGCAGATTTGGCTGGGATGGAGTTAATTTTCCTCTCAGCAGCCCATATGGTGCTGTGTTTTAGACTGTGACAAACTGTTGATGAACATGCCAGTATTTTAGCTATTGCTGAATAGCACTCACACTGTGTCAGGGCCTCTTACTTTCTCACTCTACTGCCCTGGCAAATGGACTGGAGGTGGGCAAGAGGTTGTGAGGGGATACAGCTGGAGCCTCTGACCCAAACTGACTGAAAAGATACTCCATATATTTTAATATCTTGCTCGGCAATAATTTAGGAGGAAGTGGCTGAGGTTGGCCATTGATCTGTTGGTGGTTAGTGATTTGGCTTGCCTTACTTGTAGGTGTGGTTGGTTGGGTTTTGTGGTTTTCCCCTTTCACTTATTTATCTTACCCTAAGAGGTTTCTCCTCTTCGTTTTGGCTTTCTCATTCTCTCCCTCATTCATCTAGGAGGGAGTGAGTTACCTGTCATCCAGGCTCAACCTGCCATGGACTGTTTCTGAACATGTTAAATATGTTTGAAGTAATGTAGTGTATTTTGATTTTAGGAATTTTCTGATTAAGTTCTGTTCTAATCACAGTACAGTCTATTCAAAGTGCAGTAACATTTTTTTTTCTTGAGATGTTGCTAATATAATGAAATAATTTTCTGCAGTGAATTTAACAGAAGGTCAGATAGACACCTATCTGCTGCATGTGCAATGTATTTATTGTATCAAACTTCAAGTATTGCAAAAGGAACCACTTATTTTCAGTAATTTCCTAGTCTGTACTGAAGATGTTCTCCTTACTCTGGTGGTTTCCAGCTAACGTTGAGTTTTGGCTTTCATAGCAGTCATACTAGCCAAGTCTGTGACCTCTCTCATTCTCAGGAACTTCTTGTGAGAAAACTAAAGATGAAAAGCATGCTCCAGTCGTGCTAAAATACTTTTAAAACATCAGAAGAAAAGGAAGATGTTTCACTCAGGGCATTTTTAATTCTAAAACATGCAATGGCCTCATGCCTGCCTTAGAAAACATGGCTACCTATAACTTTTTGTCCAGGTGTGCTATTTTTTTAATATAAGCTCCTATAGCATTTTGTTAGATCTTCTACCCTTTGATAGTCTCAATCCCTTTCTCATTGTATAAATTCTGCTTGTTGGTGCTTAGGTAGCCTTACCCTCTCATTTGTTTCCCCTTCCTGTGGTGGGGATTTTTTGGTGTTTATTCCTATGCTTGCTACCTGCTTCTGAGAAGCTTGCACATGATTGATGTCCTCAGAGACCTCAATTCCTCCAGTCAGTCTGGCTGAAGTGAAACTGTTGTGTTAGAATTACTAAGAGGCAGGGAACTGACAGATGAATGATATGATAAATATCTTTGAAATCATACTTGGAATATGTAGGACCTGTATGCAGTGGTAATTGTCAGGAAAGTCTGTTTTTCATGAAGTTTTGCTTCTGAACGCTCTTCAGTCTGTCACCACATATTTTGAAGTCTGATTGTTTTTGCATATAGAGGTCATGATAATGCAAATACCTCTGTGTTCTTTCTCCAGTATGGCATTATATTTTCCTCATCTGTTTTGGACTGAAAAGAACACCTAAAGTGAGCTTATACAAATGCCCATAGAGATGGTCAATCACTTGGGAAGGGAAACAATCTTGCCTGTTTTTTGGCTTGACTTATCAAGGCTTATGAAGGACCTCATTGGAGTGATGTCCCAGATCTGTCTTACACGTAACAATTTAAGACGTGGAATAAACTGGGAGAAAAATCACAAACGCCCACTGAAAAGTTTCTATTCATAGGACCTATTCTGGGCTTAAATGCCATTGCAGGGCAAGTTTAAAAAACAAAAAAGGCAACTATTAATCAGCTTTCTCTTTCCAAAGTAATATTTCAGTAGTTCCTTATGAAGTTAATGAGGCTGTGGTATTCTTCAGGGTTTTGGAAACTTAAAACTCAGACAGCTGTATTTTGCAAAATTTTATATATGAGAATATTAAGCTTCTTAAAAAGGACAGATGCACATCAACATTCTGAACTGGACATACAGCAGTGGCTGCTTGTTTAACTCCTGCAAACATGTTTACCTGCCAAGCTCACAAAAAATGTTTTGAAACTACGGTGACCTGTTAAGGATGCCCTTTAGAAGGGGAATTTCAGCTCACAGTGTTTGAGTTTATATATTTTTTTGCCCAAAAGAATGGTGCAAATTATTTTTTTGGCAGTTTAGGAGCATGCAGGAACAAGCAGTACATTTTTTGGCTACACTCTTGAAATTCGCCTGGATGGTCATCTGATACTTCAGGGAGCAAGAGCTGCAGAGCCAAAGAGCTTCCTGGGAGCTGACGGATGCAGTTTGCACCAGACATCAGTTGCTCTCAAACTAGTGTTCAAATTTCATTTGCCTTATAGAAAGTGCTTATAAAATTACTTCTGCTTGAGTAAGAAATCGTTACAGACATTCCATTAGAGCTCTGTGCTAGTATGGGGTAATCTTAAACCAGCATCCAAGCTTTTTTACAGAGCTCTTTATGTTTTGGAATTCTGTGTACTCTTTGAAGACCTTAGAGACTATGATTATACAGAAGAGAATGAAATGTTTATTAGATTTAAGTAATTCTAATGCTAAGAAGTGTATTAAAAAAAAATAAAAGGATTATATTACATATCCCAGAAGTGTTCTTGAAGAAGCTCAGGCTTCTGGAGTCCCATCAGCTTGACAGGTGCCTGCAGTGGTACTTAAGGGACATGTTCTGTCTGAAGAATTAAAAAGCCTTTTCCCTCTTGGTTTGACAGTCTGAACAGTTGGTACATTTGTCAAGTTAGACCTTCACTATTCATTTCATTACAAGCTCCAGGTCTTGCTGCTTACGAGATTTCTTTTTCCTAGCCTGTGTTGTATTGAGGATACAGGTGGAACACGTGGATCAATTAAACTGGTGCTGCTCGTGTTCAATCAAGAATAGTTGGCAAGTGCTGAACTGAAGCATTAGGTTTCTATGAAAGTCTCATAGTGTGTTTTTTTTGATGCTGTATAGCTCTTGTTTCTCACTATCTAATATTCTTAGTGCTCAGGGAGGCTTGGGACTAGGAGCTTTCTTATTTTAAGATAACAAAATTAGTCTTGCTCACTAATTGAAGATCATAACGATGTGAGTATTTTTATTGCATGTGTGGGAGCCATGCATAAAAATGGGTTATTGCCAAGAAAACATTCAAACAAAACCTGAAACCAATTATTTTCACTCAGAACACTTTTGAGGAAATATGGAAATGGTGAGCTCTGACTGTAGGAGCTCAAGTTTTTATGTGATAATACAAAATACAGACTAATAAATTGGCAGTGAGAAGTGATAGGTAGTTAAGGCCATATTCTTCTAATTAACAGTTTAGTCATTGTGTAAATACATTTTTTGTCTTTTGAAATGTTAATTCAACCTTCAATTTGAATCAGAGCAATAATTATGTGTGGATATGTTTCTTTAGAGTTCAAAAGATGAGTTGGAAATACTCTGTTTCATATGCTTCCCTATATGAGAACATACTATATGTTCATATTTCAGAAAGATTTGTGTTAATAGCTGGGTTTTTAAAAAAAGCTTTTGAGCAAAACAAAATAATATTTTTGAACAAGTGAAACCTACATTACAGTTAAATCTCAAGATTTAGTCAGAATATATTTTAATTTTACAAGTTTAAACATTGTATTTTTAAACTTGTGAGCAGGCAAATTGTAAAAAGTTTAATCTTTGTATGAAGGTCAAGATCATTTTGTAGTGTAACCAATTTATTTATCTACAGCTGCAAATACATGGCTGAAAGATTCAGATGTTTTATGTAGTCTTCATCAACAATGTAGATGTAATTGCCTGAAGTTCCTAAAGCTTTCTCTTCTTTATTGTATCTTACTGATGGAGTCCTTTGTTGATGTGTAGACTGTATCTTCCTCTTATTGATTCTTCTATGCCTATGGCACTTTAGAGCTTATATTTTCTGCATCACAAAAAGCTATTTCTGCAACATTCAAGAATTGCTTTTGGCTCTTTGATTTTATTTGTTGTCATGAAATTGCCATGCATTTGACTGTGTGTTATTTCAGTGAGAAATTATGTTATTACAATGCGATTAGAGGTATAGAAGTAAGCTGGATTGTTGATCCATGGGGCATAGAAAAGGTTTTTTTGTGGGATTGTTGAGTTTGGCAGGAGGCAGTGCTCTGTGCCTGTGTTCCTTCCCCTAGTGCAGTGTTCCATGTGTGGTATTTGAGTTGTGATCTGCCCTGTTTCTTCAGTCAGGAGTCTGTGTACAGGGACCCCCAGCCAGCAGAAGGAACATAAAGGGGTTTTAGGTTCCTCTGTCACCTGGTCTACTTAGGGTTACCACTGAGTATTCTTGCAAGAAAAACATAATCTAACTCAGCTAGACAAAGAAGGTGCAGTTTCAGTTTTTGTACACTCTTTGTTTCTTTTTTTGTGAGATTTAAGTTGAGTTTTTTTCCTTTAGTCCTGCCCATATTGCTGCACTTACATGCAGAGATGATCTGTTGTGGGAAATCATGTCTAAGGCTATTTGGTGAAAAATTGTAGGTCATGGCACGTGGTGGAAAGAAAACTGTGCTTATTAATATGGAAATGCTGTCATCGGTAATCCTTGGAGAGTCTACCAAGAACGAGGTCCTCATGCAAATGAAGTTTATTTTGAGGTTTACTGTGGGCTGAGTTACACATTTCTCTCCAGACATCTTGCCTTAGTTTTGGTTCCATCAATCTTCACATTTATATAAAGATGACTGTCTCAGTATAATTCATGAAGTTACTCGTTTCTGAGCTGGAAGTGTGGATGCAATTTTACACTACACTAAACTTGCTACCTCAGGGGGTGCTTATCAGGTAAACCAAACGAAGTAAAAGGGACATGACAGAAGGCTGCTACAGGTGTAAACTTAAGTGAATAGTCGTGTCCTAAAGTGATTGTCTTACAATACTGCTTAATGCAATAAAAAATAGAAATGATGGCTAATGTTATTTTATTGAAGTTTTCTGCAAAGGCAAGTTCACTTATGTTATGAGAGCAGAGTAATTGCAGAGAGCATGTTTTGGATCAATTTCACCAATTTCTGTAATGCAATTTATTAAAATACATAAATAGGTTGAAATCCTGCAGAGACCCCTGGATTTCTAAAAAAGGAAACAACTTTTGAATCTTATAGGGCTTGATTTAAAAACAAATCCCAAACAAACAATTTAGAAATTTTGCATCTTAGATTTGTTAGCACACAACAAAGAAAAACAAATTCTAAGGAGAGTATGACAGTATTTACCTCAATTCTAAGGAAAAAAGCTTTTTATCTTGAACTCTTCTAAGTGTTCACATATACAGTTGTCTGAAACGCTTTACCAAGACCTCTTCATAATCCATCGATGCATAGTCCAGATTGTTCATGATTTCATAGTGCTAACAGGGAAAAATAGCAGTTTCTGATTTTATTGTGTTAAAGTTGGAGAGTATTCATGTATTTCTGTAGCTGTTTCTTTATTATTTTTGGTAGACCATTAGGAATTTTACTCAGCAATTAAACACCATTTTTTTGACGTGTCAAATAACCTTGAATTTTTAATGTTTGAAAATGAGGATTAAATATCCCCGAGCCATTCATTTTGTGGTCTGCTGACACTTCCTTGAAAAAAACTAGCATAAATTGCAGATCAGCAAATTCCCTGCTGTTAAGCTTACAACGTCCCTGGTTTTATAATTACACACAGCTGATTTTAAAATGGGATTTCACATGCTCATTGGTGCAGTGCGAAAGCACCTTGCAGGAAGCGCTGGGTTTATCTCTATCGGGCCGTGTAACGAGTCCCTTGCTGCAACATCTCGCCCCTCCCCTAAGCAAGCAGCACGCACCGAGCAGTGGCTCTGCTGGAGTTGCTTCTGTTTTCATGGAGGAGATAGCAGTCCTTGCACTGCAGCAGGTGGAGCTGCCTTGGATCTAACGCGAGCTTCTGGCTGAGAGCATCGAGTGTTACTTTGGGCCGTGAGACAGTTGTCACTTCAAGCTGGCGCTAACGTAATTAAATATAAAGCTGACTCAAAAATTTTAAAAATGGACACGGCATTTTTTCTTTGCTTTTTTTATAAGATCTGGTTTCTAACGTGAAGCAACATTTTTCCTGAAGGATTCAACCTATTTATACAAAGGCTTATTTTTGAACACTATGGACCTAGATTAAATGTCAAAGACAGGCAGCAAGCAGCGCTTACAGAGGCATTTTTCTGGAATCTCAGTCACGGATCGATTGAAGTGCACAGGGTCTGAAAAAATGTCTCCTAGCATAAAAAACTTGGATTGTTTTTCTCCGATGCTATGCCACTGTAAAGTAGCATGTACCAACAACACAATATCTTTAATGTTTGGATGTAAGGTGGGTCTATAAAAGGACTTTCCTGGAAATGTAAGCTGCATTTAATGAATGATTGCCTTTGTGTCTAATGTAACTGTTCCTTAAATTTCTGGTTAAATACGTGTGTGTTTTGTTCCATGCCTTACTCAATTATCTGAGCTCTTAGTGATGGTGACAGAAGTAATGAATTATCATGCCTACTGTTTAAAGATCCCTTTGAACAACATTTTGAATTTACTGAATGCCGCATGTAAAATGTCGTTATTCTTCATTAATCAGCATTAATCATCTTGTAATCAGTTTATTGCACTTGGCTTTCATTTTCTTCAGCTGTAGAGAATTAAATACACAGGAGACTTGCACTGAGATACAGGGCTGGAAATGCCTCCTGACATCATTTTGATGGAAGCAATTGTTAGTGGCAGGTTTGGGTTTAACAGTGCCCTCGGGCATTTAGTCATTTTAGGACTACATCAACTGTTTAGGTTTCAGACGAATAAAACATATATAAATTTGGTAATCATCAGAATGATAAACAGAATATATTCCGTGTTGTGTTGAAAATGTTTTTAAATTTTTTTCAGTAAAATTACAGGCAATGTCAAGGATAGGAGGAGAATGTTAAGTACTGGAAAACCCCTTATAAAATTAAAGGGATATCTATATGAAGTTACTTTTGAGGCAGAAATTAGGAAATCTTTTTCTCTAAAACTTTCTTTTGATATATTCAGGGTTTCCAAGTCAGTGTCTGTTATTTTTAACAAAGAATATTTCAACTAGATTTTATTTTATAAAGTGGGATAAGTTGTGCATGTGGATATATACTCACATGTATGCATGTGTATATACATATATATACACACATACGTGTATCACAATATCTTGATGGTAAATAAATGCTACCTACATTGGGAGGGAGGAATTAAAATTTTTATGGCTCTTTTGAAGAGTGTAAACATTATAAAACTTAAAGTTGAACACTTTATTTCCAGGAGAAAGATTTTGCCTTGTTTTGAGTCTGCTTATCCTTCCCGTGTCCAAAGCATTTTTCAATTGGAAATATGTATCTATTTATTGATGCAATTTGGAAATTACTTGATATAACACGAAGATTTCTTTCCTTCTTTTTTGTGGAACTGCACTTTTCTATTTATAAGATACGCTCATGTTTAAACCATGAACTCGGGAAGAAAGCCTTGGAATGAAAATACTCTGGGATTGGATTTTGCCCGCTGAGCTGCAGAGCAGGGATGCTGTTCACTTTAACAGCAAACTAAAAATATCCGGCCAACGTGCAAGCTGCACTTTGGGCATGTTGTGGCGGGGCTGCGCGC
>JAHLSL010000045.1:5726014-5736768 GCA_025920805.1 Petroica traversi | reverse complement strand
CTGCCGGTATGCAGGGAGAAGGCAGGTCCTGTGCCTTGTTCGGCCCCGGCGCCCTGGGGCAGCGGGCGTGGGGCAGAGCAGCCACAGCCTCCCGAGCGTGGCTCACCCGCCAGCAGCGTCCTCAGACCGCCCTGAGCTGTTTGAGCACAGGCTCGAGTTATGTGTGAGTAAACGCGGGTGCTGTTAATCCCGAGGGGATGCTCCGTACCTCCTACGTTGCCCCTCTCTTCTCCCTGCATACCAAAGAAACTGAAGGATTTCTGTTTAAACAGTCACTTGCTGGCGGTGCAGAGAGATTTTGCACCAGGCACTTGTCAGTTTTTGAATAAAAGTTGCATGGCTTGATAGCACTAAAAATAAAATGCTCTTGTCCTCTGAGAAGATGCAGCCTTTGAACACTGAATAAATATTTAAATGATAATGTGAAATAGTAATACAGAGTTACCTGTACCAGTTCTACATGTAATGAAACAATCTTACACAAATAATCACACAAAATAATGTTTTCAATTTTTCTTTTTTTTTTGACCACATGAAAAGAACATTCACAATCTGAGAGTTCCTTCTTTATTCTCTTTTCCTCAGCCTTCTGGAACTTGATTACAGATATTTCTGGAGTTTTTTAAAATGTGTTTACTTATCGTCAATATTTTTACTGTGTGTGGATGTCCATGACATGAAGATTACATAAATATGTTTAACACTAGCTGTGCATTTTGACATATGATGGAACACTGTGACCTAAATAACCATGGTATAAGCGATTATATTCAAGATACAATGTCAGACTGTAACTGTTCAAGATGGGGAGAATGCCTTATGTCTTTGTCATAACTCTAGTTATTAGAGAAAACGTAGTGCTTTTATATAAGAAAGAAGCAGTTAGTTACTCAGAGTACTGAACTTGTCAGTGTTCAAAAAAGCAAACCCAAAGATTAAAAATCCTCTTCCAATATTTCAAATCATTCACTTTGTCATATGTTGAAGCCTAAGTTGAAAATAATACTGACTGTCCTATTCCATGATCAGTTAAAAAGTTCTAAAAAGACACGAACAGTATCATCTTTTCTTACATTCTCAAGTTTCTTTTGTTATTCACAGCCTTTTAACTTTTCAGTATGAATTGCTGTTTACCTGTAAAGGGATTTTATTTGGCTTTCATAATCTTCTTGTTTTTTACAAACAAGTAGTTTTCAAGTTGACTTCAGTTCTGCAGTAGTGGTGCATAACTTAGTTTTGTGTCCTTTTTTTTTTTTCCTTTGTGTGGATGGCACTATTATTTCTCTAAGCACTAGTTTCTAGTTTAGCACTAGACTACAGGAACGGCTTGTACAAAATGCATTAGCATCTTTAATATATTATTCATTTTCGATTAGTTTTGTTTTAGCAAGGTATGCAAAATTAGTATTGTTGCTTTTGTTGGAGTTGTTGAAAGTTATTTTCTGCAGAAGGGTATCTGGATGACAGAGTTGTGAAAGCTGGGGAGATATGAGAACTGTTGTTATTTAGTCTTCTCTACCCTTTTGTTTTTGACATTGCATCCATGTCATTTTATGCAGGAGTGGAGATGCTGCATGTCAAACTGTGCTTCACAATAACTTAAGTTGTTGGAATGATCTCTGGAATGGTCCTTTCAGATTTAGTTTAACTGGTAAAAAGGAGAAATGATTAAAAAAGGACAAGTATTTAAATTTGGGGAATTGTATGCAAGTGGTCTAAAGCTACTTGGTTTTATCACGTGCCTGTTCATACTGCCTCAGAAAGAGTCTGGCCCTGTGAGCTTCTGTATATTTATCAAATTCAAAATATTAGATTTATTTATTCGGGACTTCTTTTACTGTTAACCTCTTTCAAACCCTGGTTGGACCTGTACAGTGAAAATGAAAACTTAACCCAGGGACAGACTGTAAGTCAGCCTGTGCTTTCCCGGGATTTGTTGGTTTTTTTTGTTGGAAGTGTGCAGTAACTTGGGAGTTGTATGGCTGGTGGGTGAGGAGGGCTAAAGTCTAGAGAATGGAAGAGAGTTTCAAATATCTTCTTTTTAAAATACATATAAGAGATTAGGAAGACTAAAGGCAACCTTTTAGAATGAGTTTCCTAAAACTTTTTTGTGCTTTTTCTGTGTACAGGTGATCTCTGTTCTGAAAAATGGTACTACTATAAAATGTCCAGAATATCCTTATTTGTCCTGCATATTGTTGCAGATACTTTGTTAATTCTTATTTTTTTGTCTAACTTTGCTAGGCCTGAGACTTGAAACAAAGATGTTGTGAGCCTGAAAAATGGTGGTGAATTGGGTTCATTTTCTCATCTTATGCAAACTAGCACTGGTTTATTAAAGTAAATGGATTTTTTCAGTAGTTTATACCAGTGATCATAGAGTTTGGTGACATTTCAAAACTTATTGAGGATATAATTTAGCCTGAAGATATCCTGTTGAGTATGTTGCATCAGAAGAGGAATGCTTTAAATTAATTTTGACATACCTATATTATGCAACAGAATCCTTCGGGGCAGTGTCTCTGTCAGAAGTATGTGTTAAATGTTAAGTACTTAGTTGCTTTGGACTTAAAATTATGGTTAGAAATTGTAAAGCAGTCCATAAAGCTTCTTGAAGAGGAGTTAAATTACTTGGCCACTTCCTAATTGACTGCTGGGAGGTGTGCAGCAGAGACTTCGAGTTCAGAGCTGCTTTGCCACACCTTTTTCTTTCCTTTGGTGTGTCCCTTGCTTGGCTGGCTCTTGTCAGGGTCTCCTTGGAGCCTGGATTTGATGCAGATTGCATTCTCTTACTTGTAGGCAGAGTTAATGACCTCTTCCCAGCCACTGGGGTGGGTTGACCCGACTTTTTACCTGCTTTTCTCTGTTAGGCCAGCATTGCTGTGTGCCTCAGCTTGTCACGAGCCACTTCAGGGAACTACAGAAAAATTGTTATTGCTGGAAGAGGGGAGAACACGTTCTGCTGGATTAGCTTGCTGAGCTTGCTCACTGTCTGAAGTCAGCTGTGTGCTCCCAGCAAGGGGCAGGGAGATGAAGTTGTACAGCTCGACCAAGAGGAAGTGAATGGGTTCTGCTTCTTCAGACCCTTGCTGCCCTTGGAGAGAGCTGGGCTGTACTGTGAAATTGGGTCTTTAGACCCCTATGGAGGGGAACTTGTGCAGGCTTTGGATGCAGCAGCACAATTAACTTGGCATGACTGGCACAGCTGACTGAGTTCCTGTTCCCTTGGCAGAGGAAGAGAAGGGACAGTGCTGAGTGGTGGCTGTTTGAGCAGCCAGCTCGCTTGAATGTGCTGCCTCAGACAAGAGACTCAGTATTCAGGATGGTGCTCTTTAGTAAAGCAGGAGAAACACTCCCATGGAGAATTAGCTGTTACAAGATATAGTGGTTTGCTTTACTTAAAGCACTTTGCTCAAAAGTAGTTCCTGTGGTACCTTTCAGAATAGGTAGTAGTATGGACATTATGTTTTCATGCGTTTCACAGAATTGCCAAGGTTGAAAAAGACCTTTGAGATCCTCAAGTCCAACTAATGACCTAACACCATCTTGCCAACCACTCCATGGCACTAAGTCTTTCCTTAAACAACTTATGTCAAATACTACAGTCAATCTTAAATATTGCATCAAAATCTAATTAGCAGGTCACTTTTAAATTTTTTGGTTTTAGAAGATTATAGGCCCTGTCACTGCCTTTTAGGGGAGGATTCTTTACCACAACACTTTTTCATTTTTAATCAAAATAATGACAAACAGATCTATTAAAACTTCATGTGCACTATTATATTACCAGCACTGATACACTCTATAATGTAGACATATATCTATTCGTGAAACCTAGAGCCTGTTTGCATGCAGTCATGTTCAAGTATCTGTTTCTACTTAAGTACATTTTCTAATAAATATGTCTGGTTTCAGGAAAAACAAAGTAATTCTGTGTTTTGTCTAAAGATATTAACTCTTCTGTGAAGGAAATTAGTTTTGATTGACCTGTAGTCATTTGACTGAATAGCTTGTTCAGGGTTTGTTTTTTTTTTTTTTTTTTGTGTGTGGATGTTGTTGTGTGTGCCCTGGTCCCCACAGTAAAACTGGAATAATCCACTTCTGGTTTTCTACGGAATCTTGTCTGAGATGATCTAGAAACTAAATCCATTTTAAAATAATTTTCCTGTATTTCGTAATGAAATCAAAGCTTAAGGTCTGCTAGGGATATTTTGGATCACAAGTACAGGCACAAACAGCCTTCATCAGTGGAGCAGGCTGCTTTAAGCTTGCAGAATTCCTACATTCTCTGATAGCGCAAGACATTTTCTTTCCTTCTTGAAGCTCCAATTTTTTTTTTCTAATTGCTAATGTGGTGTAATTTATAATCTGATAATATATCCATGTATTTTTGGCCAACACTTCATTTAATTTATAATTCTTCACTGTTTCCAATGCTTAATATGGTTGCTGTAGAGAGCTAATGTCAACTCCTTTCAGGGTTTTATTTTGATAAGGGAAAAACAAGTCAATCTCAGAAAAAATATGAATGGCAGCAGTCTGAGGCTGAGCAATCCAGCATCTCACTGCTGCAGGGAAAGAAAAGAAAAAATACTTTTATATTCTGGTAGTAGTGAGCTATTAAGTTGATTATGTCATGAAGCCTCTCTGCTAAAAAATCGAAAAATTAGGGCTTTTTGAGTAACCACCAGAATTTTTCACAACTGTCAGACTTCACCATCTCTCCTTTGGTGCATCCAGCTGAGTAGAAGGTGTGGAAGTGTTTGGAGTTGGATGCTTGTGGTAACAGAAGTTGTAATGCCCTTGCTTTCCTCTTTGAAATTACTTCTTTAAGTGGATCTTGTGCTTCTCTGCTAATTAGTATTTTTGAAGAAAGTACAATTGAATTTCTTCTACTTTACAATTGGATTAAGAATGTGCATTACCAGGGTTACAGAGCTGGTAACTGAGAGATCATTTCAAGCAGTTTCCTTGTAGTTTATCCTGTAGATCTTAACTTTGTAATATTGTAGGAGTTTTTGATGAAGGGGATGATCTTTGTGATAACATGAAATAGAAATAGCATGTAACTCTTGAGAGGGTTAGAAGTTTGCACTGCCTTGGTATAGTGTTCCTGTGCTTACAGATAGAATTACTTGCAGTCATCTCCTAGGTTATGATGTGTAAAAGAATACCAGGAAAATGTCTATTTTTGACTGAAGCTGTAGTATGTAGATCTTAGAATTCTGTTTAAAAGAAACCCTAAGGAAATATCTTCTATCCTAAATACACTCCAATAACAGGAATAACTTTTCCCAAGATTACAATGAGTATGTGGTTAGAAGGTTTTTCTATACCTTTAATAAAGTGAAATGCTTTCCCTGTAAACTAGTAATAACTACTACTGTACTTGGGAGTGCAGTAGTAGTGTGTGAAAGTGAATGTGCTTAGAAAGCATTGGATGTTTCTTAAGGACACAGTAAATGCTGCTGGGGTTCAGGTAGCTTTATAGTAATTCAAAGTGGGACTAAATGGGCTGGAACATTTCTGGATAGGACCAGTCTTTAAACTAAAAATGCTAATTAAAAATTTTATTTATAGATTTTATTGCCTTGACGTCAGCAAGGTCAGAATAATAACTACTACTGTCTGACTTAGGTTTTCTGCATAATCTTCTCTCATTTCTGTGGTGCCTGATCTCTTTCTATAATTTTTGTTTCAGAAATACCGCTATCAGGATGAAGATACACCCCCACAGGAGCACGGCTCTCCACACATTGCCAATGAGGTGACGGGTCCAGAGCTGGTTCACGTATCAGAGAAGAATCTGTCACAGATTGAGAATGTCCATGGATTTGTTTCCCACTCTCATATTTCACCAGTAAAGGTAAGCATTTTTAAAGTTAAAGAGTGAACTGATTTGTTTGTGCTCTTCAGGAATAGTTTTGTGGGGCAAAAAAATAAAACGCATGTGAAACAAATCTTTCTGTTTTTTATGGAACTGCTCATTTGTGATATTTACTTTGTAGATATTTAGGCATTGACTTAGTTCCACACATTCTAACTGGACGTGCATAGTAATAAAATGCCCAGAAAACAACACTAGGTAGCTTAAGATTTTGGATGTAGTTCTGAGGGACACTGTAGTTCATGCTATCGGTTTCATTTTGGATTTTCAGTCAGAAACCTGTAGTGTTGATTCTGAGTTTGTTTCTAGTAAATATTGTAATTTGGGATCTATGTACAATATGTCGTAAGCCAAGTGCAATATATGTCTCTGGAGGTTTGTTTTTTTTTTTTTTTTTTTTTAATGCAACACCATTATTTTCAAGATTGCTCCAGTAACTTTAAGACAGATTTAAAGATTAAGACAACAAACTGAGTGTGAGGTTTGGGAGGGGTTATAACAGGCAGTTTTATTTACTGTGTTAGTAAATAGATGTAGCCTCAATCATGTTCTGAATAGCACAGTGTTTTTGAGTGTCAGACTAAATGCTGTTTTCTATAACATGAGTCTTTATGGCTGGCTTTAGAGTGATGGGATGGGCTTACATTGTGGTAGGCTTATAGCTTGGTCCCTTTAGCATGAATTCTTTGTGTGTGATACTGTCGTTTGTTACTGCAAAGTACAAATGCTGTTACATTGAGAGCAGTCCTGGGGAGAAGGAGTTGGGAGTGCTGGTGGGTGAGAGGCTGGACATGACCCAAAAATGGGCACTCATAGCCTAGAAAGCCAAACATATCCTGGGCTGCATCCCAAACAGCAGGACAGGGAGGGGATTCTGCCCCACTGCTCTGGTGAGACCCCACCTGCAGTACTGTGCCAGCTGTGGGTCCCCAACAAAAGGACATGGACCTGTTGGGACAGGCCCAGAGGAGAGTACAAGGATGATCAGAGCACCTCTCCTGTGAAGACTGAGGAATTGGGGCTGTTCATCCTGGAGAGCAGAAGGCTCCATAGAGACCTCAGAGCACCTTCCAGTACATTCAGTGGCTGCAAGGAAGTTGGAGAGGGAATTTTTGCAAGGTCATGTAGTCATAGGCAAGATGAGGAATGACTTTAAACTGAAAGAGGGTAGGTTTAGTAAGAAATTCTTTAGCAAGAAATTCTTTCCTGTGAGGCCAGGTTGGATGGGGCTTTAAGCAACCTGGTTTAGTGCAAGGTGTTCAAGCCCATAGCAGAGAGTTTGAACTAGATGGTATTTAAGGCCCCTTCCAACCCATAGACCATTCTATAATATTTTAAGAAAAAAAAAAAAAGATTTGAACATAGTTATATTTCCAGTTTTTTAATTATAAAGAAAAATTTTATTGAATGTATCTTTTTCATTGACTTGTAAGGATTCTGTAGAAGAGACAACTGTTGTGTGTATATGTTCGTTTAGTAATTGTTTTCCAGCTTTTCTAAAATTTTAAAAATGTATGTCATGATATTGAACCAGTTATTTTTATTTATACCTCCATGATGAACTCTCAGTATTTTTCCATAGTCTTCAGCTAGACAAGCTGAATTCTTTAAGCCCTAATGAATAACCTTTTAAAAGTGGGCTATATTGCCCACTGAGAATACTAATGTGACAAATCTTTCATTTTTGGGAATGGCTAGGTCTTCTGACTTTTCTTGCTTATGAAGTTAGACACACAGTAACACACTTTCACATGTCTAACTCCCTGAATTTATATATGTTTAAAAAGTAATGAAACTCATTTTATGAGCAACCATTAGAAATAAAAAAATCCTCTTCCTCTGGGGACTTGAGGTCAATTCTGTTTATTCACAAGCTTTTCCCAATTCCTAGAGCAGTTAGTCTTGCCTTTTAGAAAGCATAGAGGAATCACAGAGGCAAAGAGGGGAGCTGTAAAACTGTCTGGAAGAAAAAACTATTTTCAAAACAGAATCAAGCGAAATTAGGAATTAAGTATAGTTACAAAATATGGTGAGGCCTTTTCAAAATACTATATGTCTTAGGTCTCTGAGGAGGCTTGCTATTATTTGGTAAATGCTTAAATTGGTAAATGCTGGAAAATCACCACTCAATAGGAAGAATGTACACAAGGGAAATATTAACACTCAGTTTGTATTACCATTTTTAGCATAGATCTGATTATTTTCGGGGAACTCCTCTGTATTAATTTCAAAGCAATCTACAGTAAATTGAAATTGTTCAAAGTTCTGTTCATCTGAAAACTGGGCTGGGTGCTTCAGGTTTCAGTTGTTTAGCAGCATTCTGTGTCATTTTGAATTCTGATGCTAATTAACTGCTGGATTGTTTTTCTCCTGAAGAAAAAGCCCAAGGTTGCTATTGTACTATTAGAATAGCTGGTCTGCTCTGCTTTCGGCCTGGTGATCTGCAAGGTGCTCATCGTTTTGGCATAGCTCAGGCTGAAGATCAATTTAGCAACAACAGCTCTGATTTCAGAGTGCTTTGTGTGATTTATTTGGTAGGTTGGCTTGGTGCACTGTGCAAGGACCAGGTCTTGGCTGATTTACAAGATCTCAGTCAACTTTTTCAATAGCTCTTTGCTTAAGGAGACTAAACATAATAGAGAATCTTGCGTTTATTACATGAGTCAAATAATAAGAGGAGTTTTTTTTGTTTTAAATAGAAATGTTAAACATGCTTAAAATTTCACATACAGAGTTAGTTTGAAGAAGTCAGTGATTTTATGATAATATTTTGCTTTTGAAGCAATGCTTCAGAGGCCAGTAGAATTGAATTTTGAGGAATACCTTCTGTAATATCAAGCTCTCTGCAGTATTAAGCAATAATATAGAAGAAGAGAAGGGAAGGGAGATGCCTGGTTCTGACTAGTTTGCATTTTGCTCTTGAGAGAAGCTTTCAGATAATCTAGGACTTAGAACAGCTTTTATAACTTGCATGGACAGGTGGATGCTATTTCAAAGAGCACTTTTTGATGACCAAAAATACAAATATGAATCCCAAATTTTTAGATAGTGAGTATGTGATTGCTATATAACAAATATTAAGTACTGCAGTAAGAGAAGGTGGTTTATCTTCTTGACAGGGCAATGGGCTACCTCAGATTCAGATTGGGTTAAAATATTGCATGTTTGCGCTAAACATGAAGTAAGAGATACTAGCTGTACTGATTTAAGGTTTAAGTAAGACTTACAGCTTTTATCTTGCTTGAGTGGAGCTTTGTCAGTTTAAGAAGAAATGTTTACTTCCTGTGTCTCAAGTAACAAAGTAGTAAACTTGGCCCAGAGGATTTTGTGTCATCTCTTCTCTAATACTGTGTGAAATGGAATGTTAATGCTGTAAAACAGCTTTTTAAAACTTATTTAATGGTAGAGAATCAAAGAGATAGTGAGAACAGTAAAACTTCAAATCCTTCAAAATATTCTGTCCCAAAGGTTTTGAAGAATATTTTCAAGTAGGTAGGCAGCTAGTACTAGAATTTCTTCAATGTGGGGTTTCCAAATTTACCTGGAAACGCGTGGTTCCCGTGCGAGGTGCCGTTCTGAAATGCTCTGCTCTGCACATTGGCCACGAGATGGCGATGCCACAACAGGGTTTGCTGCAGTGTTAATGCTGAATTTGACTCCGGAGCACAGGGAGATCACAGCCCCTTCGGAGTGACGGGTTTGGAGTCAAATTTGGTGTTATTAAACAGCTCCAATCAAGTGAAATCTGACACAGATATGATATGGTGCCAAGCAATTTTTAAACTGTGGAGTGGAAGTTTTCTATCAAGGAAAAGAAAGCTTTGAATAACAGATTATTACAGGGCCATAAAACAGTGGGTCATGGTGCAATGAGACAAAAAAAAAAGTTATCTTTATTTGGAGCAACTTGAGCATGACAGAATATTTATCAGATATGTATGATGTAGCATGGCAATTCACTATTTTAAGTGTAGAACCTGATTGGGGCTTTCATATATTTTTGTAATATGTTTGTATATTCTGTGATGGTATTTGGCGCTAATATTTCACTGTTAATGCAGAAGCTCTAAAGGAAACATGTAATAATTTGTAAGCTACTAAATATATCTTGCACTGGAAAACTGTACCACAACTAGTATGATAAATCTTTATCTTGCTCTGAAATAAATTTTTAATGTTGCAATATTCAATGCATTTCCATTATATTCATTATTCCCATTTGAAATTTGCACAAGTCCTTAAAAATTTCTCAAAGCATGTGATAAATTTATAAGTGATATTTTCATGTGGTAACAGGAAGCTAGACTTTCTGATTGAGAAAAGTCTCTGCAGTTCTTCTTTCTTTAATCAAATCTTTTTCAGTCATCTATATCTGGAGATTTTCACCATAGCACCAATCTTCAACTGGTGTGAGGAAAATGCCTGCACTGTTTGTTCCTTATATGTGTCACAGATATGGGCAGCAGAACAGAAATGTTTTAGCTGGAACATTGTTCTGGCTTTATTACTCTAGTAAGGGGCCTAAAATTGCTTATTCATGCTATACATGAAAATTTTAATTATTGACTGTATCGTACATCTATGAGGAGCTAAAGACATTCTTCTTGTTGCATTTTTGGTGTCTCTAGAACAGCTTTGTGCAATCATCAGTGAAGTAGCTGCACACTCTAGGAATTGTGAGACGTAGGTTTGGGTTAGTGGGGAAGTCTTTAACTTGTAGTTCCATCATAATGGACTTGTCTGTATTTCTTGCAGCACAGCTGGCCTCTTCCCTGTCCTCACATGTTTAGGAATGGTCACCCCTGTACAGGGGTGCTGGGGACAGCCAGTGGCCGTGCAGGAGGGGCTGTGCCGGTGCAGGAGGGGC
>JAHLSL010000045.1:5611656-5726004 GCA_025920805.1 Petroica traversi | reverse complement strand
GTGCAGGAGGGGCAGTGCTGTGCAGGAGGGGCAGTGCTTTGCAGGAGGGGCAGTGCCGGGATCACTGTCCCACTGCTGGCTGCTGGTTTCATGTCCTGCACACACCTGCCTCTCTGGCTGGGGCTGTTGTGTTCTGCTGGAGCGCTTGTGCTTCGGGTGATGCAGTAAAAATCCACACTTCCCTTTACCAAAGGGAACATGGGGATTAACGTTGTTTGCCTGTTTAAAGCGATTAGGGGATTCTTTTGTGGTTATATAAACTTACTTCAGTGAATAAAACTGTGAGTTCATAATATTATGACATTAAATGCAAATGAGTTACTGTTTTCCTGTTTCTGAACCGTGAAATGCTTCAAACTGAGGTGGAAATACTGTTCCCGATTGAATAAAAGATTCATGTTTTACCCCAAAATTTTAACTAAAGGAATCTTTTTGCCCAAGTGAAGCCCCCAGTAAACATCTTTGAAATAGTAGCCAGTGCCCCTGTCGTTTATCTCTGCTTAACCCCTTGCAGTGTCAGATCTGGGAGAAAATATTCAGGCTCCGTTTGCATTAGAGTGAAAGTACTATTTTATTAGAATAAAAGCAGTAAGACAGAGTTTATCTTCTTTGGATCTGTGAACTTCCATTGGAGCTCGTGATGGTGTATTGAGTGGGGAAGACTCTCTCTACACCTTCACTGTACCACTGAGGGAGGCAGTAGGTTAGTTGGGCATTTTGTTTGACTTAGTGCTGGGAGTGCCTGTAGGGTGAGCACTATGTCCTTCAGCCTTTCCTCTCCTCTTGCTTAGAAGCAGCAGTTTGTGTTTCTGTGCCCCATATCCTGTACTTTGTGAAGTGGACACATAGTTTCAAAAAAATGTCTAAGAGTGTGTCAGCAGTACCCAAAGCTTTGCCAAGACAGGCTTTGGTAATCCTAGCGCAGCAGTTCTGTTGACTTTATGCACTGTCTGTGAAATAAATATCTTGTGCCCACTCGGTGTATGCCTGCTTTTTTTCACCTGTTTAGTCATCTTTGGAAAAATATTTCCAGGACCTAATGGTATTTAAGCTTAATGGTTTAAAATTAACCCTGATTTGAAACTGCTTATCTATTTGTGCTGCAGTGCTGTGTAACAGCCCACTTATCCTGAGTGTGGTGTCACAGGAATGAGATATCGCAAGGAGGTACTTGGTACTAAAATAGCTTCCAGAAGGGAGAGGAGAAATTGGAACTTGCTCTCATTTTTGTACTGGCAAAAACCGTGAAACTGTTCTAAAGAACAGAATCAATGAGCATGTGGAGGAGTTAGAGATGAGAAAGCAGTGAATGCATTGCAAAGAGAGTTTCTGCTGCACAAATCCCTTAAAGAATGTGCTTAAAAGTCATCTTGTTGATGTAGGTTTCTAGGTTTTCTTAGATGCACACAATAGATGCACTCAAAAAAAGATTAAGGAGATGCTTAAGCTGTTATCAAATAAGAAAAAAAAATAATTTTGGAGTTGTTAAAAAAACTCAAGCAAACAGAATGCCTCACCAAGACCAAACCAACAACAAAACTAAGGTAAAGAGTAAGGAAGAAGACTGGTAATCATGGATGGAGGTGACCAGAAGGATCTTGGAGGAACTGTGTGCTCATTGCATCATCTAAGAGGAATAAGAGCTCAGGGTTATAACAGATTAATGGAATAATAATCTCGGTACTCAATTTACAGTCAAAAAGGCAAATGGAATACAAGGAATAATTGGCAAAGCAAATGGGAATAAAACTGAATTATCTTATCACTCCAGTAATCTGCACCATTCATTATCTTGATTAAGAAGGCAAATTTAGATACTCAAAGAAGAACAACAAGAATGGTCAGAGATGGAAGGCAGCTACTGTGAGATGAAGAACGAACTAGTTTGCCCTCTCAGTTTGGTAAAGAGTTGACTTAGGGGATACCAGTAAAACTACAGTCAGTAACTCAGTGTCTCTAAGATGATGAAAATGACTAGGGAATGGTTATTTCAGAAATGTAAATATATATTCACAACTATAAATTAACAGGTGTCCTATAGCCTCTAAACACAGTGATCTACAATCAGCCTCTGACTTTGAAATAGTCTTTCCACTGCTGCTAGTCTTTTGGTTTCTGGCTATACAAATCAAGGTATTACAGCATACATTGTTTTTTCAACTGCAAACAAGCACCTTTATTTAACTCCTTCCCATTAAGCTGTATGAAGATAGCTGTTATATAAATGTGCATATTCACACATCCTTCCTTCAATGCCAACAATCTCCTTTCCATGTGAACCCAAATCTTGTAGTGATAATATTAATAGGTTCCCTTCTTTTTATCTCATGGTGTGTCTTCCCTCCAGTCCCCTCTGTTCTCTCAGGTGCTTTCCCAGAAGTCTCTTAGAGCTTGTGGAGCTGCTGTTAAAACAGCCCTCTCTGTTAACTGGGAGAGTTTTTCTGCTCTCAGAAAGGCTAATGGTCTTTATGGTTTGAACCTTGCAGGTTCAAGGTTAGCCAACAGGCAAAGTAATTTTAACTTCCTCTTTGCCCCAGGAGGTTTTCTTGTCCTGCTCCAGTCTGAGCAGATAGGTGAGATTATCCTGAAGATGGAGATACTGTTTCCATTTAGAAATCAAAGATCAGTTGGCATGTAATTTGCAAGTTAGGTTATGATCGTGAGAAGGTTGCAATCTGTTTGCAACTTTTTTCTAAATTGACAACTTTGTAAAGCGTTGCCATCTTCAGCAGAAAGGCAGTGTTTCTGGTGTTAGGAGCATACCTGGAATACTGGGAATTATAAAGAAAAACTTGCAGATACCCTCAGACATACTTATTTTTAGAGTAGAATTATACTTTGGTGGTCATACTTGAGAGGAGCTGTTATGCAGTCTTTAATTGAAATGCATTGCTCAAGTTCTTGATAGGTTACTGATTTTAAACTCCTGTCATTGAAGAATGTGGAAAGACACTCAAAGGTGTCAGTTTGTGTTTTGTAGTAAGAAACAGTTGGCCAAATCTGCCCAGTTCTCCATATGGATCTGCTCAATAAATTCTTGTCAACAGAGACAAGGAAGAAAAACTGTAACAGATGGACTGTGGATTAATCCAAACATTAGAACACCCTAAGATACAGTAATCAACATCAAGTTGTCCTAGAAACGGGTTGCACTGATTTTGCCCGAGATTTTCCTTGAGCTTTTGGTGCAGTTGGGTTCATTTTGATGACTGAAGCAAGCCTAAGGAGACTTGCATTAAACACAAGATGTTTCTGTCAGTCTGGCGTGCCAAAAAGATGGGCAGGAGGTTCATGAGCAGGGTGCGGAAGACCAGGCAGTTTAATCTGCCCAGATTGGTAGGTTGTCTGAGGTGTAATGTGAGTAATAAGGTAATGATCTTTTATATTAAATATTTATACTAAAATAGATCTTTATCGTATAATTGTGCAGGGATGTTTACTTGTAAGTTAGTTTCAAGTAAAGCAGTAAAATATGAACTTTTTGTAGATTATGTGAATGGCACTTGATGGAGAGCTATCCTCCAGTCCTAGCTGAACTAAAAGATAAATTTTCAAGCATCACGCAGTGAAAAGGGTTAACAATTGTTTTTTTTTTTCTCCACACTTTTTGAGTCCTGAACTCTTAAGCTTTGGCTTAGAATATTGCATATACTTGTTAATGAAACTTAGACTTGTTGTGTTTGTTAAATCTAGAATACTTAAAAGTGTAAGAAATAAACATGAGTTTGTGTTTACATTTTCAGTATTGTTTTTGCTCCCATGCCTGAAAAGTTTAAGTTGCGTAGTCTTATGTTGGAATATCTAAGTTCTGAATATTTCTTTTGTCAAAACTTAACTGATACTTGAAAATAAGTCCCTGCCCTTGTTTTAGGTGATTCTTAAATTTTCTGCGTTAAGGCAATCAGGTTTTTTTTTGTTTTGTTTAGGGTTTGTGCTTATTGTAGCCAATATTCTGTTTAGCAGAATTGTAGTAAAACTAAATAAGACAATTTTCAAATGCTTCAGGGGACTGTTGATTTTGTTTAGAAATGGTATTTGAGATATAACTGTTGCTGCACCCTTTTAATTTTAGGTGTGTGTTCTTCTTGTAAAGTTATGCCCAGGAAACCGTTACCTGAGAGATTAAATTATGGCCTTATGTTATGTTTCAACTTGTCTCAGCAAACTGATAATACAAATTTTCTTGGATATAAAGTCAGAGGAATTCTGACTTTAGTGCAAGTATTTGATGTTGATTTTTACATTTAGTAACCAGTGTGATACTGTACCTTGTTAATTTGCCACAGAACAAATAGTGTTACTCTGAGGCCTCTACTAATGCAGACAAATTGTGCAATAAATTTCTTAACCTGCAGACAGATCCGTGTACTGATGTAGAAATCTTAATTTTTTGCTGTTTTGTTTTGGGGCAGGAATCTCTTCAAATCTGCATATTCTCAATTCTTGCCTAACACTAAATAGAGGTTTTTGGTTTTTTTTTTATTGTGTGGTGATTTTTATTTGCTTTGTTTTTAATTTTAGCCCTATCAGTTCAATATCCAGAATGTGAAAAAGGGGCAATGGAAGCTCTCTACTCCTTTTGGAACTTCCTGTGGTTTCCTGATGAGCCTCCCTGTTCTGCCTCCTGACTCTGGAGGCAATCATTCACAGATGCCACATGTGTTGATGATTTTCCTTTCTCTGGATGTTGCCTTTTCTGTGCAAATAGTACTTTTCCCAGTTTCTACTTGTAGGTGTTTGACCCCCTGTTGAAATACTCTGTGACTGAAACGAGCCCTTGTTTTTACTGCCTCCCACTGTTTTTTCAAGTGTACAAGTGACCATTCTTCTAATCTGGACTCCTGATTCTGTGCCATCTCTAGAGCTATGCTTTGCCTTTATCTTCGGGTTGCTTTGTAACATGCAAAAATCAGGGTTTGTCTCATCACCACAGCACTGGCTCCTTCTACAAATAACTGCAACTGTATCTGCTTAGGCGTCAGCAAATCTTGCTCTATATCATTACATCCATATGGAGTGTAGGTGACACAGATTGCTGCCTTGCATCACCAGCAGGATTGCATAACCTCTTCCTTAAGTACTTTTCTGGATTTATCTCTCAATTGGAATTAAATCATCATTGCTTCACTTTCAGGAAGCTTTTGTCCGTGCGATGCTTTCCTGAAGTGCTGATTTCTAAATCACTTTGTTATTGATGCCATAGTGGTTTGCTGGCTGTGTGGGTGTCATCCTTGAAAGAAACTGCCTTAAAACACAGCAAACCTCTTTTATCTTCAGACAGATTTATATAGCAGTAAAAAAAATATGTACTCAGTACATTTCTTGTCCATGTATTGTGTTTTCTTCCAGAATTTTGCACAATATTCTTCCATGTGTCTCTGTTTGGAGCCTATGGGGAGAAACAGGGAGAAAAATGAATTCTTGAAGAAGTTATTTTGAATGTTAGATAAATTGTTGTGCTCTAAGATATTTAATAAACTGCATAGCAGTGTTGACATTCAAGGCCATATGTAGGAAAAGATAAAATATATTTTCACCTTGATTCTCTATGGAAAGACTTGGAACTCAAAGCATGTCATTTGTACCTTGTTCCAAATACCTTCAATCATAGCCAGGGATTAATCAATTTCTCTGGTAATAAATTCATAGCATTTTTCAGGCTAGCATGTTTTTTGTGTCTGGTAAAAGGTAGGTCTCAGGAAGTGCTGCAATCTTCCTGTGAAAAAATTCCCATTATAAAAAGCTCGAAAGGGCCCATTTGAAAGGGCCGTTGTATCTTCTGTGTTTCAGATGTTTCTCATCCTCCATTATCTATCTCATAGCTTTAAGGACCCTGCACAAGTCAGACACAGTTTAATATGACTTACAGTGATAAGTCATTGTATTTTATAAATATTAATAAAGTCTGAAAGGTGTGCTCAGAATATTGGCATGTGGTGTGTTATTGCGTTGTACTGGTGACTAGAAGTACATGGTGCATTGGTCTCTCTATGACAGATTTCAATTAATGTTCTTCTTATTTCTGCTTGTAATAGAAGCCAGCAGGCAAAAAATGCTACTCAGAATAGGAGAGCTGTCAGTAAGAATTTGTTAAACAGCAGATTATGTTGCACCGTAAAAAGTATGTGGGGGAATTTGATAACCCCACTAAAATGCATAGTGAATTTTTAGAATTCGTGGCTGTAAGTTGTGGTTGTGTTGTAAGGAATTTTTCTGCCTTTGTTTATCATATGGAGAATTTTCTGCTTTTTTAAAATGTTTGCCCTGGTGCTTTGATTATGACTGCAGAAATATACCACAAATGGTTTTGATAACTTGTGGCTTTCCAGAGACGAGCTGGTACTGAAAGCTTGACATTTAACTGATTTCCTAAATAATCCTCTGATGTGAGCTGGAGGATTTTTTGAAAAATAGTTGTCTCTAAAAATTTGAATGATGAGTTCTGTAAGGTAACTTGAGTTCCATATAATCTTTCAGGTAATTATTTAGAATTAGTTTTTACTATGAAGAGAGCAGAGAAAACCTATAACAGTAATACATGTTGTGTGCTTGGGAGATCAGAATAATCTCACTGAGAAGTCGTTAGTGGATAGTAAGAGTTTTTTGGTTTTGAATTATTCTTATACTTTTGAGAAGTAATGTTGAGTCAGAAAGATTTATTTATTTATTTATTTATTTATTTATTGTTTTCATAATATGCTTACGGATAGTCACTGAAATCTGGGTATAGGTAATGAATTTGACATGTTATTCACAGAGTAAGAACAACAGTGTGTGGACTTGCAGAGTTTAATCTTAGTCTCTGATATTCCTGATGATTAAAAAAACCCCAAACCCCAGCAGAACAACTTCACTACACATCCTCTGATATACAACACAAAATGATTGTTTGTGGCACTGTGATTCTCTCCCTCTATAGTTGTTCTAAGCACAAAAGAACAGGGAAAACTAGGAAGAAACCAGCAAACATTTGTTTCTTAAATGTTTATTTTGAACATACTGTTAAAGTGTTTTTGTTCTGTGGAATGTTTTCATAAAGACAGAATCAGTGAAAAGTGCCTTTCTTCTCTATATTCCCTGTTTTGTTTGCTTCAGGTTCATAATTTATGCAAGCAAGGAAGTGAAAAGATGCTATTGGATATTTCTACAGGCAGTGATTGAAACTTGGTTATTTTTGATCTGTGCTTTCTCCACCCAGTAGCTGTTATCATCCACCACCATCCTCATAGCTGTGAATTTGTAACGTTGTACTGTACCTGCTACCCAGTTTCCCTTAAATATCTGTTGGCAGCTAGGAAGAGAAAGCAAGGTTTTAATCCTGTGCGTTCTGAAAAGGAGAAATAAGGAAAACCTTTCCTTGCTGCTGCTTTTTTTTTTTTTTTTTTTTAATTGCTTGAGATTATCCTCATCATTGTAATCACAGGTAGAGAGGGAATGTGAGGGGAAAGCCTTGGAAGAAAAATAGCATCGACTAGCAAGAATTTTGTTTTCCTGGTTTGTCAACGATGCTGCTGTAATTCTATCTGCATTTTTTTTTTTTTTTCCTGCTCATTCACCACTCAGCAGCTGGTAGGGAATTAAGACTGCCTGGCAACCACCTGCAGAGCTGCAGAGATGAATTACATTTTCGGAAATAACACACTCCTCTATTCTCGCGCCAGTCGAGGCAACGCTGGCTCCAGCCACAGCTCTGTAGGCCCCAAACAGAAGCAGTGGGCAAAGAAAGGCTCAACAGATGAGTTACGGACTGAGCCTTCCCGGTGGCAGCAGATAGTGGCATTTTTCACTCGGAGACATGGGTTCATTGACTGCATTTCTGTTGCTACCAGCTCCACCCAGGTAATATGCCACTTGCTAAAGTGATTGTGTCTGTATGTGTTCTGGTTACTTGCTAGTCAGAAAGAGTGATTATTTATATATGCATGATTTTTATAATCTCTTATTTATGAACGGCGTTTTCTGTCTGCTTTCATTTTAATATTTTAAAGAGCTCTGTATAATTTCTAGCATTAAAGCACGAAAATGGAAGCACTAAATGAGGTCTGATTTTTATTTATTTTGCAAGTGAGGAGCCTCCAGCAATTTTAAATATGAGATGTTCTAATGAAACAGTGAAGTATTGAAAAATGTGCATTGTGCTGCCTAGCTCTGGAGGGCAATAACGTAGTTAAGAAATAGCATTTCTATAGCTCTAGTAAGATGTCAAATCAAATAGTCTATTTAATGGTTAAGGAATGTTATCTAAAGGATGAAATAATTTAAAACTTTAACTCTAGATAACACAACAAATTCAGTTCTGTAATGGCTTTCTAGGTTTTTTGGCTACTTGCAATACATAAATGAGATGAAGGAATGTCTCCCTTATATACAGGGTGTACATTCAATAGTGCAGTCTGTAAGAAAAACATGACATTTTTCAGCTTCACTGTCCATCTGCTTTATGTGATGTTTGTGTTAATCATCATTCAAAGTCAGGCAAAAGCAAGCAAACTAAATTCTGTGTGACTTTCGGGTGACTTTTTAGGGTTGACACTGAGAGAAGTTTGAAAATTAGTGTCTCTTTGGAAAATATGACTAAGACCTATGGAACAATGGTGAAATGTCAGAATTATTTAAACATGGGAGATTAGATTTGTTTTGCTTACTGTCAAGTGAAATTCATCATTAGTCAAGATGTCTTGAATGATTTAACCTGAAATACTACAGAAACTTATAAAAGAAGGAAAAAATTGTTACCCTCAGACACTGTAGTTTTATAATTTCTACTTGTTAGTAGTAGTTTCAAAGAAGGTTAACTGGCACTTCCTCTGAAGTCTGCTTATTAGTTACCTGTTATTTTTGCTTATGAATTTGGATTAAAAAATGAATAGGAGAGCTTAGAGGGGAATTTCGACTTTCTTGTTGCATCTTATACCTAATGTGGGAGATGGATCCTGTAGTTCCTCTAATGGGTTATTTTACAATGCCAAGTGATGCATTAGGTTGACATAATAGCTTTTAAATGCTGTTATTTTTTGAAAGTCAAAATATACAGTTTTTAACCTTTAGAATAAAAATTGTAGTTGCTTTTATTTGTTTAAAGCTTGAAGAAGTAATATTGGAATGTTTGAAGCTTGCAGTTGGACTGACTAGTGAGGCCTAGAAATCTCCTGATAAATAAAATATGGAATACCCTCTGCTTTGAGTAAGGGTTGGACCAGGTAAAGTTCCTGAGGTCCCTTCAAACCAATGCCGTGATTCTGTGAATATCCCAATTTTAGTTCTATTTTTCTGCTAGATTGCTTACCTCTGGGAAAGCCTGCCAGACTTTTTTATAGCTCTGACAGTTCTTCATTAAAAAGAACTGCTTGTACATGTTTATGGCCAGAAGGAGGGGAAAAAACATAAAATATTTTGAAGTGGTTGTTAAAATAAACCTTAATGAGCCTATTCAGAAGTCATGCACTGAAAACATAAGAGCTTGTTGAAACCACTTCCTCTGGACAGATGCTGTACTGAGCTTGCACCTTAACCACCCACTGCAGCTGTTCAGCCTCAGGAGAGAAGAAGGCATTTGGAGCTTGTTTATTGTGGTTCAATTTTGTTTTTCAGTTCTCTTCAGTTTGTGTTCTGTGCTGCAGTATTCTGAACATCTTTGATGCCTTTTATTCGTTCATTTGAGATCTATCCCCATCATTTGAATGTAATCACATTTGCAGAGTCCAAATAAGTAATCAGATGTGACGTGCTTCTCTAATCTGGCCTGTAGAAATTCTAATTGTGATCATGGGCTTTGTTTAGTCTTATTGTTGTGACATAATGATTTTTAGGAGATACAAAATTAATTGGATGGTTTTTAAATTAGTTGTCTCCTGCTTCCCCAGTGAATCTGCTACAAAGCCCACAGTTTGAGCTGTCCCTTCCTTTGCTTGGCTTTCTCAGATGGCATGAAATGCTCCCACTTGCTTCATTCCCTCCATCTCCAGTGAAAGGGAAATGACTCCTGGAGATGGGGCATCATCTGTCCTTCTCTGGGACCTGCTTGGGTCACCCTTGCCCCCAGAAAGGTGGTGAGAGGACTTTGGATTTTGAGGTGGGGTATTTTTTGAATAGGGTCTTTGCATCCTAAAAAAGCAAGGCTGAAGTTGATGATGGATACCATAGCACTACTTTTTTCTGTAGTTATTGCTTCCTTTATGCCCAAAAGAAGCATGTGTGCCCTGATGCATGGTGTCCAGATAACCACACCAGACTTCTTTATGAGTCCTGGAAGCAGATTTAATATGCTCAGGAATTCAAGGCCTTTTTTCTTTCTTCCCTGTCATTCTCTGTGATGTGATGTTAGTCACTCACTTAGAAGAATTAAGGAATTTGATTAGGAGCAGATATATGAATTTTTTTTCAGCAGATTTATTAATTTCTTTAATAAAACCCAAACCTGTGGTATAAAAGGTAAGGTAATGATAAAACCAAGCATGCAACAAATTTATACTGTCACAAGGGGGAATAACTGTGCCATGAGCTTAGTAAATGTACCATTATGCAAATGAGAAATACTGGGCAATTTAAAGTGCTATCCTAACAAGATATATGCACCATGCATCAAGGAAGATAGCTGTATCCAGAGCACTGCTTTCCCCTGAAGTCTTTCCAGAGCTCTGGAAAGCTCCTGTTCTTGCCAGTCAATCCAGCTATCAAGTCTCAGAGAGCATTTTAACTGTTGGTATTTGGCCCATGATGTGCTACAAATGCAGAAACTGATTTGTCTGCATCCCACATGTCATTAAACTGGTTCTAACAGCAATGCACTGAGGCGGTTCTTAGCATGTAACTGAGCATACCCTTGCAGCATTTGATATTGAAAAATTGTTTAGCTCCTTAAATATCCTGTGCTAATTTTTACTTCTATTTTATAGGAGATATTTTAGGAAAGATGAGAAAGAGCAGGGCAGAAAAATCATCCTAAATCTTAACAATTTCAAAAACTTAATTTTAGATTTCAGGGCTTATCAACTGCTTTTGTGAGTTGTTTGAGCTCAGTCATTTCTCAACTTTGTATATTTTCCTTTTAAGATCTTGATAAAAGTTTTACGGTGTCATTAGCCCTAGACTATTGCTTCCTATTATGTACATAGTTCTAGCACGTACAAAATGCTATGTCTAATCACAGAACAACATAGAGGTGTTGTAAAGCATGGTAAAAAGATAATGATTTTTAAAAAGTCAGGTCTCTACCCTAATCCTTCTTTTATTGTACTTCTTGAAAAACTGATTTCTTAGGGCAATATTTATTATCTTTACTGTATTTTGATATATACAGAAGCATTTATATATTGTTGCTGCTAGTATTGCGATGAATGCAGGAGCAGCTTTAAGTAGTTCGTGCTTTGGACGATTTTCTCTATAACAATGTACCTTTTGAAACTGAAATGTGAGTTTTACTGTACTAACTTTCCTTCTTATTCTTGATTTTTAGCTATGTAAAATCACACATTTGTAAAAGTATGAGGTTTTTTTGCGAATTAGTTCTGCCACTGATTGCGTTTTCTGTAAAGTGGCATTGTAGCTGTGATAGAAGCGGTATGAATATATTCTGTAAGAGGAAGGCATTAATATGTGTTCCAATCAATAGGCTAAAAAGCAGGAAATTCTTGGCAGTTTAAGCAAAGCATTAAAGGACTTTCTCTGGAACCTTTGGTTCATTTTGTAAACATTTTCTGTGTACAGTAGAGATGAAAACTTTTCAAGACTGTGAAATTTGCTTGACATTTTAGAGTTAGGCAGTTTTAAAATCATAACAGTACCAATAAATTTTACAAATATCTGCCATGACTCATGTAATGCCATGCAGACTTTGTCAGCATCCTGCTGCTTCCCTGCTGTAGGCAATGGTCCCTTCAGCTGAGGCCAGGCCTATGCTGTTTCCTTCCAGGCCGTGTGTGACTGCAGTGCTGGCATGGGCAGTTGTTACCTCAGCTAATCACCTGCAGCACGGCAGTGCTGATAAGAGCTGAGGGAGTGGTGACAAGAACTGAACCTGCTACCTGCAGGCTCTGCTTCCTGCCAGAGTGGTTTAGGTTTCCTTTTCTCCTGTTTTCTCACAGCTGTCTTGCTCTGAGTCAGTAACATAATTTCTTTGTATTTCTGTTTTCATTGTATCTCAAGCAAATTACTTTTTCCAGAATGAGTCAGAAATCTGGTAAACAAAGAAGGAGACACAGAATTTTTTGCTTTTGGAGTTCTACTACCGCTAATGCAGGGTCTTTCTGTCTGAACTGTTCCCAAGAGTCTGAATCTTCAGGCAAGGCAGGCACTGGATCCCTTCTTAATGCGCTGTCTTCAGCTAATAACTCATGTGGACTAACAAGGTCTTGCTGTATCAAGCCCAGTGCATGGAAGCCTGAGAAAAAGGTAGGACTCTTTAGGGCTGTTATATAACTTTTCTAATTTATTTTATATTGTGGTAGTTGCCCTCACAGTTGAGGCTTGTATTGATTGACAAAGTGTTTTGAAAGTCAAATACAGGCCAGTCTGTCTTTCACCAGCTGTCAGCTTGCTGAACAGCTCTAGCATGGCTTGTGTAGTATAGAATTTCTGTTTTGCTGCCAAAGCTGCTGTAGATGTTTCAGTTAATACAATTATTAATTAAATTACTGTCTGACAGAACCACTGAATCTAAAGTGAAAACCGTCTTCTTCCTGCCCTTCTATTTTGGGCCACAACATCAAGAGCACTCTCAATTATGATAAAAATGGGCAGAATATTTCCTTTACTTTGACGACTTTGTCTCAGCAGAAACTTCCTAGATGTTTTTAGAAAACATGACCTTGTCTTTTAGAATGATCTGTGCATTCATGTTTGGGAGCTGACAGGGTATCCTGTTGAGCAAGCTAAGGCATCTGATTTAGACCCAGCTCAGAGTCCTGCTAAATTTCATGTCCACAGCCTTTCTGGGATTTATAGTAACTCAAGGAGAGAAATTGTTTTGTTAAACAAGAGAAATAGGAATCTTTTTGTACACATCAACTATGTAGTATCTTTTGAGAAGGACTTGGTTCTTTTTCCCAGAATCTCTGCTGGGGCTACTGCTTTTATCAGTATTCCAAATCAGTGAAGAAACTTAAATTTCTCCTGATAAATAACAATTACTTTTTCAAATTTTCAGTGAAGCATATAGACTCTTGAACTCCCTTATTTTTTCCTTTTTTTAAAAAGAGGGTCATGATGGCCTGAGTAAGAATGTGTTCATCGCTCCTCTCCCTGGGAGAGAATTCAAACTAATTTCAACATGCTGGTGATTACTGAACTTCAAGCATAATCATACTGTGAAGCATTTCCAGTATAGTTCAATCTTGAATGTCTTTGACAGATCCTCAGAAAATGACAATACAAGGAAAACATCAACCTCTCCATGTTGTGTTTCTCATGTGCAATTGAAATGAAGTTCCTCGTTCTTGTTTACTGTTATAACCACATTATTCACATTTTGCTTACCATGTAATGGCTCTGTAGCAGAGCGATCCTGATGGATGCATTCCTCCCTTGAGGAAGGATGCTTCCTGTAATGCTGTTTCTAATATGTCCTTCCAAATGTAATTCAAGTGAAGATTGCATAGTTCTGTAGATGTTTCAGGAACACTCTACAGGTTTTTCCAGTTAGAATTTAGGAGAAATCCTTCTGATCAGTTGACCCTGTTCCTCCATTTTATTCTGTACAAAATGGATAGGAGCATTCCTGTTTCACAACAAAGGCTGATAACCTTGTACCATCTGTCATGGAAGCTCAGAAAATGTAATTCAGAGGCCAAATTTAGTACTGAGACTTGAGGACTTGTTAATACCACACCACCTAGCAAGTCATCCCTGAATCCTTTTGAGGATGTGCTTTTTCTGGTCTTTCCCTAAATAGCATTAGCAACAGTCATTTCTATACAGGTCAAAATTAATTACGTCAGTCCCTGAAAGTAATTTGTCATGACAAAAAAAGAGAAAAAATATCACCTACTTTTGGATATACTCAGAAAGCTGCAATATCTTTTAAACTATACCATTGTTTACTT
This sequence comes from Petroica traversi, assembly GCA_025920805.1. Taxonomy (NCBI): domain Eukaryota; kingdom Metazoa; phylum Chordata; class Aves; order Passeriformes; family Petroicidae; genus Petroica; species Petroica traversi. The sequence goes on along the minus strand of JAHLSL010000045.1, from coordinate 5,711,965 downwards.
GGGATGTCTTAAGTGGCCACCTCTTGCTGCTATTTGAGTTTCTTCCAGGAACTCCTTGGACTCCAAGACAAACCAATAGCACTTCCTGACTCTTCCTGCAGAGGTTTTCTTGTGCCTCATTAAGGTTTGCCAGCATTACCTACTGGAAACTGCTGCTTCAAAGTTGTTAGGGTTCTAATCCCCACTTGACCAGCATGGTCATAGGACCACATGATGGTTCATTCCCTAAGAACTGTCAAAAAATGCCCAAACTTGTGCAGTTCTGTCACTTGCCTTTTGAAAGACTTAAGGCTGCCTCCCATGTACTAGGTTTTTGTGGACACACACACAAGGTTCAATATCAAAAGAGCACTCTTGTAAGGACTGAAAGAATCCTTGGAAAGTAGAGCAAGGGTTCCCTTCTGTCTAACTTGCATAATTAAAAAAAAAACAACCTTTGCCACCAACCAAAGCACTTCTGGACTTGTTTTGCAGTTTGGTATTCCTCAGGGTGTCTCTGTGCCATTTATTGCTATTCCATGTGACTTGCTGTCAGTATTGAATTTCATCTCGTTGCCTATAACCCACTTGTCTTATACATCAGCCTTACTCTACAGCTTGTTTCTGTTGTGCATTTGCTGCCCTTCTCCTTTTGTTGGTGTTTAACTGCACATTAGGATGTAGTTGAGCCGACATGTTCTCCAGACAGATAACAGACATTTATGACTCATTTTGTCTCTTGTAAGATTATCTTAGCATTTATGAATTTTCAGTCTATTGCTCCATTAAAATGTTTCCTTTGTATATTTTTGTGTCTTGCAATAATCTTTTTGGAAATGATACATTTTAGTAATGATTTCCATAAAATCAGGTCACCTTATACATACTTTTCATAGAAACAAAAAGAAAAGGTCAGGACAAAATATGGTAAACCAGAACACTGGCAAAAAAGAATTGCTTATTAATTTTTTTTTCCATGTCCTTGTAATTAGCTCAAGTTTGGGGTTTTTTGTAAGTTATAACATCTTTAAACTGTATGGAAGTTAGTAATATTGTTGTTGTGGGAGATTAGTATCTATGCAACTGTGTCAGTCCTCTAATAGGACTTGAGACATTTTGTGGGAAGTAGGTGTAGTACAGGGTTTTTCATTGATGAGGGAATCTTCACTTTCTTCCCACTGCTTTGTGTGGTACTTCCTGGAAACTGCTGTACCATGGGAATGTTTCGGATGAGTCTTCTGTCTTCTCCTCCTTTATTCTCTTTATCAGTGCTGCCTCACAGTGTGTGTATTTGCTTATTTAAAATTGTTTCTCTAGGACTGATGCCTGCCGGAGTCAGTTGAGGAGCCTGTGTAATGTTGCTCCCAGGTAGTAGAATTTGGCTTTCATAGCAAAGTAGGGAGGGGGGTAAAGATTGTGCTTCTGGGGGTACAGGTCTACTTCAAAGCAAATTTAATTTACTAAGGAAAATGTACTTGTTTTTCTTAGGGAACGAACTGTGTCGGAATACCCAGTGTGATGTGGCAGGTGAGAAGGGAGTCAGCTTTCCCACTGCAGAGAGAAGGAACTCTGGATTCTGTCTGTAGCTTGTAGGGTAATCAGTCTGAAATCATGATAAATGATTGAAGTGTTCAGAAAAGTGTTCTTTAACTGTAGATGATATTCAGGAACACCTGCTTCATAATGAAAACTTAAGAACCTCTGCTTGGTTCACCCGAAGGAGAGTCAGGACAGACTATAAATATGTAGGGATAGATTTCAGAAACTAGAAAGCTTGTTTATTTAGTAGAAAAAGGCATCTGTATTCCAAGTCAGATAGAAATCTTAATTTCAAAGATTGATACTAATAAGAAAAGCGTTTAGAAGCTTAGTGGGACATGATATAGTTGCCAAATCAGGGTAATAAATTAGTATTTCCTATGTAAAAAGTATAATGATGAAGTTTCTACTTGAGAATGTCAAAATGCATCACAGTATCTGATCCATCATCTAATATAATGGCTTTAAACTGCTCTTTGAAAGCTGTAAGCTGCTGGAAAGCAGTTTATATATTTTTTTTAAAACCCTCTTATTGCACTTTTAACTTCTGCTTTTAATTTCCCTTTTAACTCTGTAATTTAAAAAGATTAACACAGGAAAAATTCTGTGTACAGCTTTTTAGACTTTGAGCACATTAAACCTTGTCAGAGAAGCACTTGAGTAGTTAAATGCTAAATCAAGTGCTATGAAAAGTGACCATGAAATATTGCTGATGCAGGTGCTGATAGTACAGACCAAAAACAGTATCCTCAGATGGGTGTAGAGTGCCAAAGTAGATGCCTATCTCCAAGCAGAAAATTAGCTAGGGCTGTCCCAGCTTTGAGCTCAGAGTATTTCCAACTACTCATTTTACTGTATGAAAAATAATAAGATTCATGTGCCAATAGAATTTAGATTAATGTGTTAAGAGATACATGTGATCAATAGGAGATGACATTTATTCAGAATTTCTCATGAAAGTTGTTTTTAATATGCTGAACTCTCTGTTACATTGTGTGTGACCCTTTTGTTTAAACTCTCTTGGTATTCCTGGAACAAAAATATTGAAGGTGCAAATATGATGCTGTTTTAAGAAGGAGCGAAGCTGTACTCTCTGAGACTGCACCTAAGCAGGTCTGATTTCCTTAGTGTATGAGCTTTGGGAAATTCTTTATACAAAGGAATGAACAGGTAGATTCTTAAGACAAGCCAGCTTCTTTTTGTAATGGGAAAATAAGGACTTGCAGATCATCCAGACATCTTTGAAAACAGGGAACATATAATTCAAAATCTACATGGGAACATGTGGTCATCAGAATATTGTTATAATTACAGAAGTCTTTGAAAGCGATGGTTGTTGTACCAAAGTCTGTTAAAATTTATGGTACCATGAGATAAAAGGTATATGATAGGCTACAAATGAAATATATCAATTCCAGAAAGAGACTTTGGAGTAGTCACTGATGATTTTATGCAAATGTCACCTTAGTACCATGCAGTAATGAAAAGGGAAAATGAAATGGGTATTATTAAAGAAGCAATAGCAAATAACACAGAACATGATCTGAGTATATTTATTGTGTATAATTCGAATTTTGTGGCTGTTCTATTTTCCTTGTCTTAGAAAGGATAAGTAAGAAAAAAAAGGGTAATAAAACATCAAGAGGAATAATCTAGTTATCTATAAGGACAGAGAACTTAAAAAAGAGAAAAGACAATAACTAGGGGAAAATATGATAAAGACTTATAGAATAAAAATGAAATTAGGAGGGTTCTAGACTAGAAATTCTGTAATAGATATCTAATTCTAAATCTGTCACAACTGTCCTGTACAATTTCTTTTGAAGTTGTGAAAGTCACTGACGCAAAACACTGTGGACAAAATGCTCTATTTGAAGCCTCAAAGAGAAAATAACTTAAAAGCAGAGTTAAATGGATTTGCAAAGAGCAGGTGGCATGAAGCTATTACAGAGAGTGGTTCAGGAAGACCTTGACTGTCAGGTTATGAGATGGTTTTCTGGGAAAATTACTGGGCATATGTCTAATTCCTGCTTGCCCATCTGTCAGTTTTTACTGCTGGTAAGACTCTTGACCAGTTGGGCCTTTGCTGTCATCCAGTATAGCAACTTTTACTGGTTGTGTAGAGTGCTGTTTCTTTCAGTGGAGAGGGACATGAACTATCAGAATAATTTTTCTCTCTCTGTAGTGCACTGTGTTATTTGATGTTTTTGAATAAATTACACTAGGAGAAAAAAAAAAAGAACCAGAAAAACTGTCTACAGGATATTTGGAAGCTTGACAACAGTGCAAGTTAAATAGGGAATAGAATCTCAGTTTCTGTCCTTTATGTGCCACTCAGCAATCATGGTCACCTGACCTAGAAATCTCCAAGTCTCCTAAAGAAATGCAATCTGATAGATTCATCCCCTGAGTGATGCGTCAGTCGTGAGATGATCAGAGTGGCAGGAATTAATCTTGAAATGTATCTGGAAAGGACTAGTGGTTAGATTAATAGTCTCGGAGAATGTGATTAATGATATACAAGTAACAGGTGAATTCCCAGCTGCTGCCCTAAGGCATGTCTAAATTAGAAGTTTTGGGGTTGGTTTTTTTTTTTTTTTGCTATAAGAAAGTACAGCAGATACAATGCTGCCCATCTTGGAACCACAGAATCTTCTTGTCTTCTGGTGCAGTTGGGAAATGGCAAGAGTGCTGGCAGGTTGGGTTTTGCCTGGTGTTAATTTTTCCACCACACATTGCTATCACTTAAATTTAAGTAATCCAGGACTTGAAAAACTTAATTGACAATTGCTAATTTGGCTTAGAGCCTCAGAAACCAGCACAAAAAGAGATATTTTTTTTTTCTGGTTCTTGAAATTTAAACCAAGTAAGTAGTTATATGTTTATACCATTACCACAATTTGTTTTTGCATATCTGTAGTCCACTTTCTTCTTTCATAGTTTTCAGTGTTAATTTTTCCCTTTTTTCACCCTATTTCTTCATTTGCTCATTTTTACCTTTGTTGCAGTGCTCAAATTGATCAACTTTTGTCCTTCAACTTCAGCAACCATGGTCAGATGAAGTGGAATGTACTCTGCTATACAATTCTCTACTTGCTTTTTTGCTCATTGGACAAGAAAAACTGCAGAAGAAAACTATTGGCATGTCTGTCAAGCTGTGCCATGGTTTTAGCAGCAGCCAGAGCAGAGGGTTAGGGAAGAGTATAAACCCAGGCCAAGGAGCTGTGGTATTTCCTGAGGGCTTTCAGAGATTTCTGCCTATTCCTATACAGGGATTCCAAGAGCTGGAGATGACTTGTGTGTTTAATAATGCTGAGTCCGTGAGTTTTCAGGAACTTGGCCAGCATTCTTTTATGGCAAGGATTCAGCAGTCAGAGAGCAGCTTCTGCTTGTTTGTAGCCTAATGAGGGGGAGGAGAGCTGGGGCTATGGGACCTGCTCTTCTGCATTTTGTTCAACGTTGTTTTTTAAATGCAAGACAGTGTTGGCAAAGAATTCAAGGTATTTTGTAAGGACTGAAGAGTCAGATTTGTATTTTCTCTTCTGTTGTTGACTGTATTTTATTTTAGGTCATTATTCCAATCGAGGTGGATGGGGACTAGGACAGGTTAGAGCAGTCTGGGCAAGGAGCAGCTTGGACAGTGGCCTGAAAGTGGAAACTTTGAGACTTCACCTGTCAAAATCAGACTGAAACTTAAAATTCCACTCATGGCCTCACCAGTGTTATAACAGTGTGGCTAAAGGTTGGTATCTTGTTGTTCTGATGATATAGGAAAGTAAGCGCTTTCTCAGTAATTGTGGTGAGGAGGTAAATAAATGCAGGCCATAACCTCACTTCTTTTTTTACTTTAAACTGTTTAAAGATTTAATTGAAGTATCTTAGCTTCTTAATGTTTAAGGACTTGAAACATTAGTGGAAATGTGTTGTGTAGAGTTGTTGGTGTTAGGGATTATGTAAAAGGAAACTGCAGAATTTTCTGTTAATAGTTGGGGCCTGTTGAAGGTCTGATTGATCCTGTTTTGCTCTTCCCTGAGTTGTAAATTCAGAAGTCAAAACCCTTGTCTTAGGCCTTTCTACACACTTCTTTTGTAATGAGAATTTGAAAATTCAAACTTATTTTAGATTAGGCACTTTAATTACTGTACCTAAATGGGAATAGGCAGAATGATTGTGTAAGCTAGTATCCTGTCACAGTTAGACCAAAACTTCATGGAAGTGAAGTCATAACTCAAGAAAAGCTTACATTGTTTCATATATTTTATAATAGTCTGAGAAACCTAAGCTGCTACTAGTAATATTTATTGTTAACCCACTTTTTTTCAGGTCAGTATAGTTAATATTCCTTTTATCCAGAGTAAATAAGGCGAGGAAGTACCATGCAAAATGGATGTTTTGGTCAGTTTGATATGAGCACAAAATACTGAGTTTGTCATCTCAGCTTGCAGAGTGTCCATGGTGTAAGAATGACACCACGGACCATCAGCTGAGGGACCGAGCTGGCTGTTGTGGGTAGCAATATAAAAGTGAAAGTAGCAGTGGATGTTTGTGAAGAATTCAGCATTTGTCAGATAAAATGCTACTGCTACTGTTATGTACAGAGCCTTTTGTAAATGAAGGAGTGGCTTTAGTATAAAGCCAGTTTAAGTGAAAATCAAATAATTATTTTTCCTTTTTTCCCTGACATTTATGTCCTGAAAGCTAATGGATTTCAATTAATGGGTTGTTATAGATGACTTTCCTGGTGTGGTGTTCTGTTTGCTGTTCATTAGTGTGAGGTAAATGTTCTGCTCATGCTTAGTCTTCTAGGGCAAATTTATTTATTTTATGAATGTTATAAATAAATTCACAGACTAATACTAATAAAATAAATACTTACCTTAAAATGGGAAATTCTAGCTCTGATTTACTGACTTGCTTCAGATCACTTCACTACTCCTTGTTTTAAGCCTATCCTTTAAGTACTTCGAGGACAGTGGGGTGCTATAAGTAAATGAATGTTTCTTATCCTGATTGTACGTTTGATAAGATGACATTCACATGCAAAGTTTTCATGTGTTATGAATATTAGTTCTTTAAGATCTACTCAATTAAAAAAACTCCAGCAAAAAAACTTTTGGGGAAGAGTAGTGAGATAGTTTTGACAATTAATTGACACATGCCTAGTATTGAGCAAGATCACTTTTCAGTATCAGAGCTAGATAGCTTTAGGACTTCTTTGATATTTAATTGCACTATAAATAACAGAATGGACATTCTGTCTAGTTTTACTTATTTCCTGAATGATTGCAAAATGATTGCAAATTATGTGTTCTGAGAAACACCTAAACAGTACCCAACCTTTAACGTTGTATTTTGAATTAATAATGTTCTTAGGAGTGAACATTTTATCACATCTCAGTTTCCTAGCACAGCATACCCCTTCTACTGTGAATATCAAAAAATAAAATATTGACATCCGAGAGCTGCCATTATTTTTCTATAAGAAAGTCTTAGAATATGTTTTTTTTCTTTGTCTGGGCTCTTTCTGAGCTAAAACCCTGCTTGGGCTTCTTTGTGGATGCATTAGCATTATAATGAAAGCTATTATTCTTAAAGCTGATGTTATTTAAAAGGAGCTTTCTAGCCTTGCTTTAAGTTGCAAATTAAATGCATTAAATTCATTCTCAATAGCACTTATGAACTTAATGAGGAGCCTTGTAATTCTGCTTTGAGCTTACAGTGCTGAGTTGCTTGGTGAATACAGATGACTGACCTGCTGCAAAGGGTTCAGTGCTGGACATTTGCTTAGTATTTGAAAAACAAAAGCCACAAGTTAGTTTTATTAAAACTAATACTAACCTTTTGTACATTTTTATGTTATGGATCTGGAATATAGCAGAGATTAAACTCAGTCCCTGAGAGATGTGACAAGACAAATTAATTTGAACTAAGTCTTTCTGAATACCTCACATAATAAGTGGACAGTAAGGCAAGTCTTTAAGAGTCCAGTTTTAGATCTTAGCAGAGAGAGAACAGGATGGTTGCTGAAACCTTTGTTCTGTTAAGACTGATGTTTGTATTTGCATGAGATTCTTAGCGCCTGCAAATTTTACTCATCGAACAATCTTAAGATACTGCATTGGTGGTGGTTTTGTAGGTCCAGGTTCCCCATTTCTGCCATGTGGGTGTTCATTTATCTCACAAACAGAACACTAGTTTTGGTACAGTCTCCCTCAGCAAGTGAGAGTCTGTCTGTCACAGCATTTGCTGCTTTACTTTGGCTCGGGTAACTGTGGTGCAAATTGTTCCTCACTAGGCTGTTTTTGTAGATAGAGATTGCAATGAAAAATTGAAACAGTAAATGCACAGTGTGTTTGTCTTGAAATCAGTTCAGGTCATCCTCACCATCTGTGATTTTACTGATATTCTGCTGTCTTTGTTTTCCCCCTTCAAAGCTATTCATTTATAGTTTAAGTTCAGGGTTTTAAGTTCATTTGAGTTCATTGTAAAGTGCTATGGGGTTTGAGGAGGAAACTAGGTTAGAGAATCAATTTGTTGACTGAGTTAAAAAAAACCAAAAAACAAACACCACAAAATCAAGCAACTAGATAACCCCTGCAGTTTAGAATATCTAGCATGCTAATGGCATGTCTTTAAAATAGTCTGCTCACATAGGTAAGATTTTCAAGAGCTGTGGTTCACTCTGAAAAAGGTGAGAGCAAAAGTAAAGTCACAGGCACTCAGACTAGTCCTTTTAATCCACAAGGTCTTGTCTTTTCAGGCGTCCAGAAAAACTTTTATATCTTTGTTACAGTACTTACCTGATGTTACAGCTCCAAGATGAGCTTGCTTGTCCTCAAAATCTCATTGTTAAGGAGGGGTGAATTAGTACACAATGGTTTATGTAGGCAGACCCTGACAGGCTTCAGATTCAGCTTCTTTTTTTGCTGTGCTTTCTGTCCAAACTTTTTTTGGAGAGACCTGGCTATTGTCCAGGTGGGAATCGAGGGGGTTTTATTCCTTTGTCCTTGGAACCCCATGATAATCAGTCTTTGCTCTATCATGGCAAGGTACAAGAAGAGCCCTTGAAAGGGTTAGGAGGCAGAAACACAAATCAGAAACCCAAAATTACCTTTCCATGAGTGCAGAGTGTGAGGAAGGCTTAACCATAACCACCCATGGGTTGAGGCCATACGGATTAAGCTTATCATTTACCCTGGTCAGGTAATAGTGACTTTTTCTTGTATTAATGCTATTGTCGTGTTTGGCAGTTCTGCTGCCTGTTCTGTGTATTCAGAATATTTTGCTGTCTAGACTGGCTTACCAACAAGGACTCCTGCCTGGCCTGAATTAGGGCTTGTGTCTGTGCAGTTCTCTAAATTCAGATACATCCTTCAATACTTGACTTGAAACAGGATTGCTGGTGTTAAGATAGTTCTATATGGTTTAAGCTCTTGTGAAACTTGGTAATTTTTGATATGATTTCTTTGGAACGCCAAAGTTGGGGCTGCAGGGAAGTACTTGTGTTATGTTTTGTTTTCAGTCTTGAAGCTACATTTTGTTTCAAGTAGTATAGAAATACACAGGAAAAATATACATGTCTTTGAATTTATGGCTTGACAGCACAAGTCACTGGCATCGTGGTACTGGGACCTGCCAAGGCCACAGGCTGGCACTGACTCAGGGAGGAGTAGGGCAGAGATGGTGCACGGGTTTAGTGCTGGCTGTGTGTTCAGAGTTAGATCCTCCAGGCAGCATCCATGGACAGCATGGATTGGGACTGAGGATGAGTGGCAGTCGTGCTTTATTCTTATCACTGTCAGACTCCATGAAACAGCCTATAAATCCCTGAAGGTATTTTTAGATGAGTATTGACTTCTGTGATTTTGAGAAAGATGGATGCAAAGTTCTTAAAATAGCACACTTCACTAGTGCTGTGTCCTGTGGCGTTCTAGGATGTACATTTGAGAGAAAATGTACAAAACTACACTGCCAGACCTCAAACTATGTATCTCTACAAAGAGTCCATGCTTTTTAAATTCAGCTTTGTCAGTGGGTATTGGATCAAAATTGTTTCTTGCTACTTGTGAATTCTGTGTACTTTGGAAGATATTTTATTTCCTACTTTCAAGAAAAGATGATGAATATGAACTTGTTTTCATCAGTCAAGTCATATTAACAGAAGTTGCTGGTTTTGTAGTATCTGCTCGAAGGCAGTGAGAAGGGTGAAGTACAAAATTATTTTTGGAGTATTCTTCCAGCTATTAGAATTGCTTTTTGAAATAGTGAAAGTTGGTCATCAAGGCTTTAAAAAAGACCTTTGCAGAAGACATTGCTGGTTAAATATTAGTACTATTTCCCTTTCTACAAGTATTGTTGTTATTCAGCTGTTGAGTGGGTGGTAGAGAATGTGGAAAGAAAATGATTCTTGAAGAAAAGCTACTTATAGAAGATTACTGGTACTTTAACAGATTGCTGCAAAGTGTGCACTGTATGTTTGATGCAGTAATTTAAAAGAATAAAATATTGATGATTCAGCTTTGTGTTAGCAACAAATTGTTCAGAGTTTGTATTTAATATAAAACCACGACCTGATCCTGACCCCCCTCTGGTCATGAAAAATCACTTAGCACTTGATATTAGAGTAGAGCAGCTCATGCTAGTAATTAAAGCAGTCTGCAGAGAACACTTGCTTTCTGTAGTCAGAAGATCATCTGCCAAACCTGTGCAGCTTCAGTTACACAACTGCATTTTCTAGCTTTGGGTTGTGCATGTGTCCCACTGCTTTGCCAGAGTTTTTTTATTCTACCAGTGTGACTCCAAGGCAGGCTCTGCCTTATTTCATATGTGAATATAATTGGACAGACTGATCCCCATGCCTCTCAAATATCTGATTAAACTCTTTTAATTCTTCTTGTTTTCTCTTCCTCTTCATGTGCTTTTTTTTTGGTTGTTGTTATGTTTTTATTTTGTTTACGCCATGACTGTTCTATATAAGCATTACTACGCTTTGATTGTGCTGTAATCACTTTCTGTACTGGCATACCATGAAATTTCAATGCAGAGTGAGCTTTTTCACTGGCAAATCTCAAGGTATACTGTGTAGGCCTTCATGGGTTAGGTGTTTCGCCTCTACCTCTTGTTCCTTGTCTGTGTTTTGGTGCTTGGACTGTTGCTTTTGGAACTACAGTTGCCTTCAAGTTTTTGTTTTCTTTTAATTATTGATACCTTATTGATATCACCTCGGGGACCAAAGGCATGATGGCTTCCAGAAAAAAAATCACGCCCTTAGCATTTTCCTGCTTCATCGTCTTCCTTCTTTTGCCACTGAAGTCAAAAGGTCTGAAAGCACACTGCAGATAGGTGAATTCCTTTGTCTCATCTTTTGCATTGTGTCTTCCCTTTTCCTGTTTGGAGGAGAATATAGGAAGCCAGCCACCTGAGTTTCCAAGAATGTGGTGTCCAGCATCTCTTCCCCTTGCCCTCAATTTTCTTTGCGCTCTTAAAAGCTAATTTGTTTTTGCTTTAATGAACACACTAGTTGGTCTATGTGTTTTCAACAAAGTTGATGCTTCCAGGATTAAAATGTTCCTTTTGAATCTGGAACATCATGTTCTTTGGGATTTATTACGCAAGAGAAAAGCTTTATACCCCAAGTCCCTCTGCTACTTCTTTTCTACATTTTAGTAATTGGACAACGTCATGCTGGGTACTTATATGGAAGTAAAATGGATGGTATAAATGCATCCTGCTAAACCTCAAGCAATCTTGAATGTCTCTGTAAAAGATGTTTGTGGTCTACAAAAGCTGCTATTTAGCACACTGTTACCAAAGAGGATACTGATACAGGGGCTTCAACATGAGACAGCCTCCAGCCAAGTAATCCCTGCAGCTGGAGAATGTGCCTCAGAGCTGCTCAGTGTTCATGCATCTGTGGACATTTCTCAAAGGAGAAAAAGTTACCATGGGCTGGTTTTGAGCTATTTACCTCCATGCACAGTCACAATATGCTTATCTTTATCTCTGTCTTTGTCCTTCAGTATCAAAATCTAGAGGTTCCTGGGCTCTGTAACAGAACAACCTGGTGCATCTGTGTTAGTGGGACCCAGGCCCCAGCTCCTGAATGCTTCACAGGTCAGGGACACCCCTGCCATGTGCCTGCACAAGCCTGAGATTGCTGGTATGGCCAACATATTTCTGGTTTCCTGTCACTGGCCAGAAACATTCCTGTCTCTGTGTTATGCATATTGCATTAATGATATGTTCTGCAGCTCTTGATTACATCCATTCTGGGTAGAAGATGAGACATGGCAGCTCTTGGTGATTAGAGGAGCATCTGTCAGTACCTATTTATCTCTTAATATTCCTGCTATAAATAACTGGAAATGTTTGTACTTAGGACGGTACGTTTATTTCTTTTTTCTGCGTGTAAAAATTATGCTGACTCATAATTTAAATAATCACATTTGCTATAGGAAGGTGTGATGTGAGATGGACAATAACCATGTTTTAATGCTAGAATTTAAAATAGGCTGGTGAAGTTAAATATTCAGCAATGTGATTAAATCAATCTAGTTCCTCTTTTTGTACTTTTCTTTGGGGAATGGGGAAAGGATTAATTTTGGAGCTTTTTTTGGTTTTGATACTGGAATAAAAATGTAATATAGATATCATGCATCCTTGGCATTAAAAATTGAATCAATAATAAAAACCTCATATTCATTTAAATGTCTTAAATTAAAAAAAAAAAATTAAACAGTGTGTGACTTAAAGTTGTGGTTTCATGGTGCTACTGAATTTTCTGGAAATACAACTCCTAAAATTATTAACACAAAGTTATTATTATTATTATTATTATTATTGTATTAACAAATTTATTTTCTTTGAAATTTTAAATTTGGCATTTTGTACAATGTATCTGCCCATTCACAATTCATATACTTTCCATCATTAATTTTCTGCCCTCATGAAGCATTCAGAAAAGTTTTGAGGTGGTAAAATGGAGAAAAATGAAGGGATAGTAGGAGCTTATGGGAGAAATAACCTTTTGTAGCTTCTTTATAATAGTCAGATGACTTTTGCCCTCTATTCAATAATTTGTGCATTGCATTGATTATTTATGCCCAGCAAATTGACTGTTGTGTGGTGGTTCAATGGTGCTCTTTAAATAGGGTGAGAGAGCACATAACATGCAGACCTAGCTAATGCAGAGCATGTAGGGTTTCTGCCTATGACCATAATCTAGAAAACAGATTTTTAACTCTCTCAGGAAGAAATATTTTCATTTATTTTCCCTCTGTAGTTTGGTTGGGTGTTTTTGGTTTAGTGGGGTTTTTTTACATCTGAGGTATTTTTTTTGGTTGGTGGAGTGGTTTTCTTGGGTTTTTTTTGCTTGTTTTTTTTTGCAAAAAGGACCCTTAGTGTTGCATCTTTGATGAGTACTCATGGTGGTGAGATGGGAACACTCAAGCTCTGTGATTTAACGAGGAGCCCAAGAATGGAAATACGTCAGAATCCTCACGTGCAGCCAAAGCAGCTGCTCCGGCACCCGCAGTGGGCTCCGAGTGCCCGGGCACCTTTCAGCTCCTCCACACTACCCGTGGCTGCCAAACACAGAGGGAAATTTGTAAACCTACGGGACAGTGTAAAAAAGAGCCCTACAAAAAGCACAGCAAAAGTAAAAGCTGCTAGTGGTTGGGTGTCTGATGGCTCGTGCTCTAATTGCTCTTTAGGAAAGGTAGGTGTTGCACTATGTGTTTGGAGATGTGCATTTCTGATGCAAACTGTAGAGAATATGTTGCATTTCTTTTCTTCCTGTAGTTTTATCCCTGCTGTTCCTAATGACTTCCTTATTTAATTTTCTTTTGTGTTTTATTGCTAGAAATCAAAGTAGCAATTATTGAAATCAGATTGGCAAAGGAATACTTGTTCTCATGTTTTCCAGTGAAGGTTGCTGCACTTCATACAATATGGGGATTTGCAGGAATTTATTGAAAGTAAGGAAAGTTTGGTCTGCTTCATTTTTGTTTTCAAAAGTGTATCTATCTTTTTGTTGTTTACTAAGAGCAGTGTTAGAGAATTTGCCAGCTTATTTGGTGTCCTTGAGGATGTGATGGTACTCTGATTTATATACAGATGAGCTGGTATTTCCTCATAGAAGGAAATACCTAACAATGTGTGAGGAAATACATCATAGGTTAAACACAAGAAAATGGGCGTGTTCTTACTTTCTACAACATCTGGATGTAGTGCTAGATTTGGAGGCACTCAGTTGATCATTTGAAGGCATTGTTACCTTAGCTTTTGTAAACATACCACTTAAATGGTTTTTTAAAATATAAATGTAAAGTCCATCATTATAATTTGATAAATATCAAGTAATTTTCTTATACTGTTGTAACAGAATAACTTTTTATTGCAGGTGTTAGCACATTTATTTAGGCTGCCAGATCTGTTCAAGTGAGTTATAGGTCAAGTAATGAATTTCTACATATAATAATGTATCATAATTATGTGCTGTAGTTCATATGTATTCAAAAGATGGCTTTTAATTGGCCTGCTGCTTTCTTTCTATTTTATATTGGTTTGGTTCTGTTTAAACCAGCATCATTAAGTGCTTTGGTCAGACATCTTTATTGAAAGTTATTTTGAGAATAAGCTTTTATTTTTCAGAATATTTCAGTGTATGTTTGGAGGATTCCTAAAATTACAAATGTTTTTTGAAAATTCCTGGAAAGTAGAGTTTTGAGATAATACTCTGGGATCTTATTCAGGGGCTGTCACAGGTACCTGGATCATATAATCATTGGCAGGCTGATAATGTATATTAAAGAATAAAATAATTGTTTTTCTGTTATAAGGAAGTTCTAGGTCCTCTTTATCTAATGATTGAAAAATACTTTAATTTCTTGCATTAAAGAAATATTGTCCTTCCTTGTTATTGCAGCAGTGCCTGCATAAATTCAATGTACTCTGTGAATCATTTGAATGAAGACAGTCTTGCCTTCATTTGGATTTGCACGTCCTTTGAAAGTGGTTGCAGTGTTGCTGCCTCTTTCCTCACCCACGTGGCAGTGGAGGAGGCTCCACAGGAACACTGCCAGAATGCTTGGAGGAGCAGGGAGCTTTTAAGGTTCAGTGGATCCTAAACCAACAGCACAAAGGGAAAATACAATGACAATATGAATAACTTATGAGGCTGGACCCTGGAAGAATTAAAGGACTATAACAAAGTCAGTTTAAAAATAATAAGGGTGAAATTTGGAACTTGTTGGGAGGGTTTTTGAAGCACTTGGGGATGAGAAACCCATAGAGAGGAGAGAGTTAGGAACTGAGGAAAGAAAGGAAGCAGGAAAATAAAGCTGACATTTGGTGCAAAGAGAGGGGTGCAGGTTGTTAGGCCCATAAGGAAATCCATTGCAACAATGGTAATTTTTTTGCCAGGTGGAAGGTCAGGGAAGTGAATGGTCAGGATCTCAGAATAACTTCAATTTGGTTTTAACCTTTTCTTACTGCAGGAGTGTAACTGTAAATCTAATACTTAGCCTTTCAGCCTTAGTGTTGTGTTGTATTTTGGTATGTAATATGTATATATCTCGAATTTTGGTTAATAGAATTTTTAGTGTGTACCTACATGGAAAGCCACTTCCTTTGGAACAAGGCAGACTTAAAGGGGTGTCTCATTTTTTTGCATGTGTGGGGCCTAATGGTTGCTTAAGTTTACTTTGATCTTTCCTCTGAAGGCTTTGTTGTTCTTTCAGTAGCCACACATTTATGGCAATGAGCATTTCCTACATCCTTTGCAAAGACATATTAATATTTTTCTAGACCGATTTAGATTCTCCCCTACCTTCCTCTTGTTAAACATTTGAGTGCTTTAGTCCATAGATGGAAGAATGCTTTAATGACATTAGGATTATCTCTCAAGATACCAAATGTATTTTATTCTTACATCTTTCAGTAATTGCAACATTTTTCACCAGATTTCATTTGGGGTGGCTTGACTTTGAGCTGTAGAAATACCAATGTACATTTAATTTGTGTTGCTGTTCTTGGACTGTTGCAGGTTTCTTCATTATTTGTTATTATGCTTTAATTTGATGGCTGCT
The DNA here is from genome assembly GCA_025920805.1 of Petroica traversi. Taxonomy (NCBI): domain Eukaryota; kingdom Metazoa; phylum Chordata; class Aves; order Passeriformes; family Petroicidae; genus Petroica; species Petroica traversi. Next base: position 5,696,360 of record JAHLSL010000045.1, on the reverse strand, counting down.
ATTGATGTGTGCTGCTTTACATTTTAAAATATCTCAGACTTTTAAAACGTTTAATACTGTTGCTGGGGTTTTTGTTCACTTTCAGGATCTAGCATTTTCTTTTGTCATTATTCTTCGTTATTTTTAAGGATCACAAGAAAGTCTTGGAACAACTAAATTGCAAGAACTTTCATCTGCTGTTCACCTTGTAATTTTGATAATAGTTGCCAGCAGTTTGTGTTGCTGACAGCTTGTTGACAACCAGTATGTGAAAATATCAAAAATATTGGAGTCAACGTTTTGATCAATATGCTGTTTGGATCTTATTCCCTTGCAGCTTAAGTGTCACTAGGTTTCCTGGTTATTATTTTAATGAAAATTCTTAAGACCAAAATTTACCTAGTCTATTTGGTAAACCTGTGTGAAGATCTTTCAGAGGTAAATTGAATCTGTTTTAGGACCTTCCACCCATTTGACTAAAAGGTTTCCTTTGATTATTGCTAAGTTTAGAAACTGTAAGGTACTCCTGATTTTTCCTCTGTATCAAATAGGAAGATTAGCTTTGTTGAGTGCTGTTAACATTAGCCTCTGCTTTTTCACTCTGTTGTATCTTGGTGAAGAGATTCTGTTCTGAAACCAGCCCACAAAAAGCCTGAGTGTGTTCATGGAGCTGAGCAGGTTTTTTGTTGGATCCCAGTGTGGGTGCTGCAAGAGGAGTGCATAACCCAGCTGGGCATGGTGCCATCAGTGCATGGCTGGGGATGTGGTGGCGTGAGCAGTGAGGGTCAAGGGGCTGCCTGCATTGTACTGAGAGCCTCAAATCCATGTGCTACTTCATAGTTGTTTAAGCTGTTAAATTAAGTCTTGTTTGTTTTAATTTTCTAGTTTTCCTTATTTTTGACATTTTGTTGGTGATTTTTAGCCCACAGAAGCTGCTCCTTCCTCTTCTCCCATTGTCCCTGTGATCCCTGTCCCACCAGTCCTTGCTGAGACCATCCCATCCACCATACCACAGGTTTTTATTCTGTTTTGTTTTGTTCAACTTTTTTTTTTCTTTAATTGCTTTTGTTGCTTTGTTGAAATACGCCTTTTGCTACTCGGGTTTGAGGTGAACTGTTAAATACACTAGAATTTCACCCTAACTTTTGTTCATTTTATGACAGCTTTTAGTCCATTTAAATATTTAGATTTTCATATGGAAATAATTAGTAAGTTGTAAAAAAACTAAAGAAAAAAACACTCAAAAGAATGGAAAGAAGCAATAGGATGCTTTGTGTTCACATAAAAACTTTAGAGCCATTTCTCCCTTACTGAAGTGTTACCACTTGATTTATCTATAAAGAAAATGTTTTCTCGTCTTATGTAAATACTTGATATATGTCTTTCCTCAGTTGCACTTGCATGATGTCTCTCCTGTTCTCCACCCATTTGCTGGTATTACTGTTTTGGGGGGCATTTAGAATACAAATGGGATCTTTTTACCTCTCCATTCCTAACATACTTGACTCATGAAATGTGCTTCCCTTCTGTGCCTTCACCCTTTAATGTCCACACCCCCCCCCAAACAGAAACCAAACCCTGTCAAGAGAAGTGAAGGCATTAACATGAGTTAATCCAAGTATCTCCTATGTAACTTGGAATATGTGACCACAGCATAGCAAGCTGTGGTACAATCTAGGATAGGCAGCAAATAGATAGTCATTCTGCTTTTAGTTTTTTGTAACTTTACTGTAACGTTCATTGCAGAAATCTGAAATGATGAGGGCACACCTTCTAAAAAGATGGCTCAGTTTTTGGAATCATTTGGTGATAGATATTTATTAGCTTTAAAAGGAAGTTAAACTATCCGGAATATTACTTGAAAATTTTTCTAGTGTATATGTCAGTAATTTTTTTCCTAAGTTTTACTTTCAAGATAGTTGATAAAACTTACAACAGGTGGTAATCTTTGTCTTTTGTGAGTTTTTAATTTTTGCATAATCCATAATTAGAAAAAAATTTTGCAGTTGCCTGTTTTATGGTGCAATTTCCAGTAGATGTGTGTTTATTTGAATCTGTCACCTGTACTTCTTCTACCAGGAAGACCAGAAACTTGATTAGTTTTAGAAATACTCCCTACTTATAGGGAGATTCTGCCCACATCATCATTTGAGGTGGATAGGCCAGTGCAACCATGTCCAGACAGTACAGGATTGCCTGGCACAGCTTTTCTCATTCATGTTTGAAAAAGATGGAAAATTGCTGCTTCTTGATGGAGGGTTTGGATAAACGCAGGAGTGTTAGGAGCAAAAAATTTAAGTTACAGGAGGGGTTTTGCATTGCTTGGCTGATTTGTATCTCATACTGTTCACCAAACCTCACCTACTAACAGCAATTTTGCTTTAAGTTGTCTTCTTTTTTTAAACATGAAAAGAAGAACACTTGTCTACCTCAAAAAAAATCCTGGGGAACCAGCTTTAACTAGCACTGTATATGTTGAATATACTTGCATGTTGCAGAATACTAATATTAAATAAAAATATATTCCAAAATGGAGTGAAAAGAACATCACTGAGCAATTAATCCTTGCTTGCTTCTCAGCAAAAACAAATGATTTAACTATATTTATTGTAACCTTAACAATTAATGATGGTAGTGAATAATAGTTTGGAGTTTTTAGTACAGGATCTTATTTTTCATTTACTTGCATTTTAGTAGAACCTGCACTTGAATAAGAAGCAGAAAAGGAAATTTAATTTCATGGCAGAAAATGATTGTGAGGGATAGTATTGTTTTGTCAGAGATTTTTATTGTGACATTAATAACTAGTGCTCATTGTCTTTACTGCATGAAATGTGCCCATGCTTCTATTGAGAGAATTGCTGGCTGAGAAAGGGTTTTGATGGTATTTTGACAGGCATAGGTGTCATCCTTTTTGCTTCCTTTTACTTTTAATTGTCTGCTATTTTAAAGTGTGTAGATGACACAGGCTTAATTTCTGACACTTTATAGCAGTTTGATGGCTCTGTCTAAAGATGGGAGACTATTAATCTCAGCCTTCTGAAAGGCACTTCTGAGTTATCACTTCCTAGGTTTGGGAGCTTTTAAAAATCACAAATTCTTCAGTAGTATATTGCTGTTAATAGTAATGAAACAAAAATGCAGAACATGAATAGCTTAATGCAGTTGTCATGTTTTTGTAGGCCTTAACTTTATCTTGGAATGAGTTTAATAGGCTGCAAAAGAAGCCAGAATTAAACTATCCATACCTTTATTTTCACACACACATACACACACCTAGGAGATTTAAAAAACAAAAAGGTTAAATTTAATGTATTTTTATATCTATTAAAAACCCCATCAGAATCATTAAAACTATAAGGAGTTAACCTTTGTTTAGTGCCACTGAACTTAGTAATTAGCAATATTTAGAGACTGGACTCTATCTGGACGCTCTTTGTTTTCCTTCAGTTCCTAGAGCAGGCTAGATGCTGCTTATTTTAAAGACAGATAAATGATGGATGAATGGGAAATCTCTTTATCTGGAAATATTTGAGAGAAATGCCATCAGTTCCTATTGATTTTCTTTGAGTTGAAACCACATTTTTCACAGAAAATTCTCAGTGGTGTGAGAGACTAAAAATGTATACTTACTCTACTTGTTCCTGGCTGTAAAAATGCTAATATTACTTCAGCTTTCTGTGGCAATAATCTCTGATTTATGGCTTGTTAATCCTTAACAATTTTCTGATGGAAGCACGTGCTGCTGGGTGGTAAATGAATGTCTGCTGTGGATTTACTTTGGCCAGGTAGTTTTGTAGGTTGTTTCTTCCATAAATTGCATTTCTGCAGGTTTCCATTTTGCAGTTTGCAGAGGGGGATGGTGACTGTTCCTCATGGCAGGAAAGGGAAATCAAATCCACCAAAAATTGGTTTTGAGATACTGACTGCAAAACAACCTCTGTATATCATACCACAAGTAACTGGCATTGTATCAAATGGTAGCATGACTCAGATTTTCTTTTGAAAAACAAGGTAATAAACATCTGAACTTAAATATTAAATATGATCTCAGACTTCCCTAACAGTGTGGTTTTGTGTCAGGGAAGCAATTCGTCCAGGATAGTAACTGGTGTTTCAGGAGGTCTGTTTTGAGATTGTCAAGGTCAGGCTACCTTCTAAGAGAGCTTTGAGAAAGCCAGGAATTTAAATGCTGTAAAATTATCATTAATAGTGCATTTTCTTATACTGTGTAATTTTTCTTTATTATTTTTAAAGGCAAATCCCCCTCCAGTGCTGGTGAATACAGATTCTTTGGAGACTTCAACATATGTAAGTCTACACTTGCTTTCAATTACAACTTTAAATCATGTTTTATGAATATAGTTATGTAGGCCTGTTTTTGCTGTTTAAGGAAACCTGTTTTATCTCTCTGATGTTGCTCGATTTTGTCAGCTCTCATGATGATCATTTAAACTCCTTAAATAGCTGTTTCATGAAAAAAAAAAGTTGCAGATTGCAGGTGGGAACCTTTTTGTGTACCAGTGTGTGACAGTGCAAGACACAGTTGTGGTTCCAGAGGTTCAGTGTTCAGAGAACAATCTGTTTCTTCAACTGTGCAGGCAGATGCTTTAATATTTAATGTGCCATTTCCTTTGCACTTCTCATAAAAACATTTCTTCATGCAGTGGCTATACTTAAGGTTTTAGTGTTCTAAATGTTCGTAAAAGTGAGTTGTCTCTGTTTGAAACATTAAGGTAATAAGTGTAATTAGATGGAGGATGAGGTTTTTATTTGTCAGGCATAATTACAACATTTAAGTAGAAAGTCCTTCATCCAGGGGAATGCCCTGAAAATAAAGCTTAGCTTAGCGGGCCTGAGATCCCTTTAAAACTTGGAAAAGATAGACTAGGTCAGTGATTTTTATCATGTAATATAGCCTTGCTCCTATCTCTGCTAACGTTTGATTTGTTACATGAATAAATTCAAAGGTAATTTTTCAAAAAAAGAGGGAGAATATAGAGCTGAGCTAAATGAGAAGATAAAAATGATGGAGGTTTTTGTTTGCTCCTGTTTATCTAGATGATATTTCAAATTGGATTACAGAGCTTTTTACATGGAAATAAGAGAATGCTTAAATATATTAGGATCAGCTTTGTTTTGTATAATGGCAATGAATAGGGAAATGATTAATCATCCTTGTTATTTATTTAATAAAAAAAGAAAAGAAAAGAGTGCTGCACACTGATCAATCATCATGAACCTTTTGCAGGTACTGTAGTGCTGGCTGACTGCTTCAGTTAGCACATGTTGTCATTCCTGTAGATAATAGCTCAAGGACTAAGCTACCAGAAAAACTTCTTGATCACAGTGGCTTCTTTTGTGTTGGTGTAGCAATAGATCCAGTTTTGTGTGTTCAGAAGGTCAGGACCTCAGCCCTTTTTAATAGAGAAATATCAAATGTTGAAAACCACCCTATCTTTTCCATGGAACCAACTGCTAAGGACATAATCATTTTTGAGGTACTTTGCAAAGATGATAATCTTTTATGTGTGGAATGGATATGGCTTCTGTTGTGTTAAGGGGAGATGTAATTAGAGAGGGAGGAATAAATGAGCTTGCTATTAGACAGCCTATAAAAGTAATGGCATGGCCAGCTTTTGCAGCATTTAAATATGTTAAATAAACATAGGAGGAAGGAAGTAGCTTGGTCTTAATTTTATTTGGGGTGAATTAAACTCCATTTTTGAATTCTCTGCTAGAAAACATATTTCAAAATGCTTTTTTCTGGACATTTTTATTATCTTTAGTGTGTTAAGAGTACAGAAGTCTGTCCTGGTTTAGGGTAAATATTTAGGAGGAAACCTCTGGGGGGTCTCCTCTAGGAAGAGCCGATTCCAATTGCCCCTCCCCCTACAGGTCCGGGAAGAATTTCCTTAGAGAAAAGTGGAAAAAACTATTTATTTAACAAATAGAATATTTACAAGTATAGGAAAAATTTGGATAATATGAAAACAATGAAACCTCTCCTTCCTCTGAAGAGATGGTAGATTCAGAGTCCATCTGAGTCCGGTTCAGTTCTCCAGTGGGGGGGCCGATTGCCGGGCCCGGCTGTAGGAGTTGGCGAGGAGGGGGAGTCCCGCGGGGGTTCCCTGGTGTCCTGGGCCCACGCGATGCCAGCCAGTCCCAGGAAGAGGAGAAAAAGAAAAAAATACCCAGCAAAAGAAACAAAGTCTCTCCCTGCAAAAAGCCGGGAAAAATCTGAGGAAAAACCCTCCTGTGAGTTCGTCCAGCACCCACACCAGAGAGAGAAAAAAAAAAGAAAAGAGATAACGCTGTCTGCTGGAATGCAGCCTCTCCGCTCTCTCGGCCTTGGTTCGTAGTATCCTGCAGACAAACGGCGAGTGTTTTTTTTTCCTCCACCTTCACTCTCACTGTCTTCCTTGGACCAACTTAAAGCTGCAGAACTTAATGTCCAGCATAAGCAAGAGGACAATTGGGGATACAAACAGGTCATATGGCCAACCCAGGACAAAGTCTTACCAGATATTCTGTATCTTAAGGATAGACAAGGTCCTTTGTAAAATAATACTATAAATGTGATTTCTTACCTTGTTAAAGATTTTATCCTAAAAGGCTAGAAACAGGGAGTTGTCTGAACTGCTGTAGGTAACTCTTGAGGAAAGACTTTGAGTTCCAAGGTATCTTAGTAATTGGAAAAAAAAGAGCTTACTCTTGAAAATTAAATATGAATAAGAATTTTTAATTTAATCAATTTTGCTTAGTTTTGATACTTTTTGCTTCTGATATTTGATTTTTTCCTTGTTCTGTAGGTAGCAGAGAATGTGGGTATCCTTTCTAACCTGAGGATGACAAGGCTTCTTTCTAGGATTTTACTTTTTCATCAAGCTTTATAAATTATTTTTCTAAACTCTTCCCTTTTTGTCCCTATTTTAAATTGTTGAACTTTATTGTGTATGTAGCATAATAAACAGTATTAAGAGTTATTTGATGCTACTTTAGAAGAATCTTAATTATTTGTCATGAGAAGATGGTATAAAGCATTACTCTTTGATTTTTCTCTGCTCAGTGTGGAACAACAGTTGGAAAAGGTTGCTCTGTTCTTCCATACAATTCTTCTCTACCCCACATCCTCTTTCATTTTTCTCAGTTTCAAGTTGCTGTAAAGCCTGAGGAACATCTGAAGATCTCAAGAGCATTTTTTCTGTCAGTCAGAAGCAGAGGGCCTGTGCCCTACAGTAGTTGTGTAGAACAGTCTGCTGTCTGAACTGGCAGTTTTTAAACTCATACAAAAAGATTTTCTGATTCATAAATACAGAGTGGTGTGAAAATCACATGTCCCCTCTGAACTCTGAAGTGGTCACTGTGAATCAGCTGAGATTTGATGGGTGTGAACTGCCAGCCAAGCAAACTGGGTTGAGTGAAGTGTAAGATCCTCTGTAAGACTCACTTCTGGTTTTTTTGTAGGTCAATGGCACGGATGCAGATTATGAGTATGAGGAAATCACTCTTGAAAGGGTAACATGCTAAATATCATTCTATACTCTGTTTAAAATGGGATTTGTGATACTTTAATATGAAAAGTAGCAATCCAAACCAATTCTTATTCTTATTTTAGGTAGATTATTTAACCTAAAGAAAAAAGAACATTCAGTTGCTAAGCAGGAATTGCAAGTTTTATTAATATCCTTGGCCATTGAGTGTAAAATGGGGGAATAATCTCTAAGATATCCTACGTTTAATGTTGCTACCTAGACTTGCAGAAACTAGCAACAAAGATTCTGATTTCATCTCTTGTATTGCTATTTTTTTCATAGGCTTTTACTTATATAGCATTAAGTAGCCTACTGAGATTACCAGTGACACCTTGTCACATGCATTTCTTTGTTAGGTTCTCTGCATTGAGATCTAGCTCAGTTCACTTGAGATGCACTGTTAACAAAAAAGACAGAGAGAGATTATTGTATCAATGCCTGTGCAGTCCTGGTGGTTACTGAGAGGGTGAAGAGGTCTTGCAGTTGATGGTAAGGGCAAGCAATCCATAAAGAGAAAAATGTCAGTCTGAATCTCCGCATCTGTGAGAATATGTTAGAGGTAGGACACAAGCTATTTAAAGGCTTCTCTGAGAAAGATAATGTGTCACTTGTAATTTAATGAGGAGCAAATATTTGTGTGAATTATCTGAAATATGTAACATATTAGAGATAGAAGATTTTATGTAGTTTATCAAGTTCAATGAGAAAGCTTTGGGGCTGGAGCTCTGTCTCTTCCAGTTTTACAATTACTTGTGTTCACCTTACGTATGTGTAACATGATCATATTGATTTTCATAGAAGTAAGTTATATACGTAGCATACTGCTTAAACTGTCTTTTAATATTTTTGTTATCAGTGAAAATTAAGTAGATTCAGTTCTGTAGTGTATAAAATACACCAGAATACCTTTTCCCCAAAAAAGAAATGTATAAATCTTTTTCCCCTCTGTCTTTAGGGAAATTCAGGACTTGGCTTTAGCATTGCAGGTGGTACAGACAACCCACATATTGGGGATGATGCAAGTATTTTCATAACAAAAATTATAGCCGGGGGTGCAGCTGCACAGGATGGAAGATTACGGTAGGATCAATTTCTGTGTTGGGTTGCTATATGCTGTTGTTGTATTTTGAACAGTGGATAGAAAATTTTGTGTACTTTTAATAGTTTTATCCTCTTACATTAAATGTTAAATAGATTTTTGTTACAGAAGTGTTCTGCAAATAATGAAGAATGTTTGTGTGGACCAGTATTTGTCCCCCAAAGTAATAATAGCTGTAGGCTAGGGAAATTAAGTGAATTTTTTCTATTCTGTGGTATAAATTTGTAATGGCATATATTTCATAGTCCTTAATTCAAGAAAAAGCTTAGACAGGCAGGATAGGTAACTCTTGGTTATCCATGTGTGGATTTTCTTATCCACAAGATAGTTGAGTTTAATAACAACCATTTTTTATGCTTTGTAATAATTCAGTGTCTTATTTTTTTTGAAGATACCCATCCACATTTATTGTAGGGCAATCTTTCTTTCTCTTGTGTTGCCAAGAACTTGCCCCATCATTTCATGTACAAATACCTGATGTATTATGGGTTTTAGTCCTAATGAGCTTATTTCAAGGCTTCATTTTAGCTTGTTGGCCATTGTCAGAGGTACATCTGTCAGGACAGGGTGACAGGTGGGCCTGGCATTGCACTTAGTGTAATGAGGGCTCAGTGTTACTGCAGCACCATGTTAAATGGACTGGAAGGCCAGCTCTTAAACTGCTTATGAAAAGCAAGATTGACTTGTTCATATCATGGCTTAAAACTAGTGTGTTTTCACTGTGTGCCTTCTAGCTTTTGATTTTTTAAATTCTGTTTTATAGCTGTAAACAAAAGGTAGTTTTTACAAACATCTGTTCAAAACACTGTCTAAATGAGGCACATATAATATGGTGCCCTCTTCAGCTATGAATTAAATATTCCTCTTAAATGTTTTCTAGTGATCCTTGATTTATTTTTAAGCACTAATAATTAATTTCAGATGGTTGTCTTGAACTGGTGGAATTTTGAAGATAAATCTCTGTATTTTAATGTGTGAACGTGCATGTTAGTGCATTGTAGATAAAATATTAGGCTCCTAATGTGTGCACTCTGCTATAACACAACAGCTGACATGAGTGTTGCTGTCTCCAGGGTGAACGATTGTATCCTACGAGTAAATGAGGTGGATGTTCGGGATGTGACACACAGCAAAGCAGTGGAAGCACTGAAAGAAGCGGGATCAATTGTACGATTGTATGTCAAAAGAAGAAAACCAGTCACAGAAAAAATAGTGGAAATCAAACTTGTGAAGGGTCCCAAAGGTATGTGGGAAATAATAAAGTTTCTGCTTCGTAAGGAGGATAGAATTGAAACTGCTCTTGTAGAATGCAGAGTTTTCTTTTAAATGATAAAAATGTGTTTCTGATTGTATCTAGTAATTTTTAAGTACGTTAAAAATTGGAGTAAAATACTTGGATTACCTAGGAAGGATCTTTGAGAGATTAAATATAATTTAGGGAAAGTAATTGCTGGGCAATAGTTCTCTAAATATATAGCATGGTTATGCTTATAGCTCTGCTGTGCCCTTATTTCACAAAGCATTAAATAAATGTCCTAGCTTTTGATTTTCAGAAACTGTGTGCATGTTACTTCTTTTCTAGGGCCTTATTTTCTAGAAAATTATGGAGTTCGTTTGAAAATGCATCAGAATTGCTTCAGCCAGAGCCTGATATTAGATGTATTTGTGTGATACAAAGAATGCTATTATTTATGTAAGAATTTGAGTCCAATGAATGCAAAAAATGTTTCTTGAGTAATGCCTTTACCTTCAAGCAGGTCTCGGTTTCAGTATTGCTGGAGGTGTAGGAAATCAGCACATACCTGGGGACAACAGCATTTATGTAACCAAAATCATCGAAGGTGGGGCAGCACATAAAGATGGCAAGCTTCAGATTGGAGACAAACTTTTAGCTGTAAGTAAGAGCTGGATTTTTTTTAATGGTCATTCACTTTTAGGCTCAAGAGGGACATGATTCAATTTGTGGTTAAGCTGCCTGGAAATCAGTGATAAAATTAAATCTGCATCATTCAACACCATCTCATTAGGAAATCTGAAATCTATTCCTCAGCCCAATGTTCTGTGCAAAACCTGTATGAATCAGCAAGATTATTTCTGATGGCTGCTATTATTTTTCTGAGATCTGAGTGACAGAATTGCAAACAAACATACAATGGGATTGTTTCTCTTCTCAAAAGAGAAGAATGGAATGGAACTCCTTGTACTGGTGGCTGGCCAGCCTGTAGTGAAACTGCTGCTTATAGTGCATTTCAGTGTTTGTAATGCTTTTGAATGGAGTTTTTATTTTTTTAAAAGCCTAAAACAGCTTCAAAGTTGAACTTTTCTATGCACAAAGTAAAAATAATTTTCAACTTCTTTAAATTCAATACAGAAATTTGTTGTCCAGATAGAAAAATGAGAGCCACAGCCAGAAATTTCTGAATATATTTAGGAATTGTTAACTCTTGTAAGGTTAATTGTTCCACATTCCTTCCTCTACCATTATTTTCTTCTGTAAGAGCCCTGAGTACATCTGTACTCACAGTACAGAACAGCAGAAGTTGTGTTCTACTGCTTCTCCAACAATGAAAACTAACTCTAAGTGTTTAGTGCAGAGTTTTCCATCTGTAAAAAGACTTTTTGGAAAATTTTGTCACTTAAAACACAAGGTGGGAGAATGTGAAGGTACTTAAAGAATACTGGGATTATCCCTTTATATGAAGAATCCTGCTTTTTTTTTAATATTGGGAACGATATGTTGGTGTTACAATGGATAATTCTGTGGAATCAGCTCAAGACACAAGCAAATCTGTACCTGAGAACTGGGAGGAAAAAAGACAGATTATGCTCACTGTTAGCTGTACAATAAATATTTATCTTCATATGCCATGCAAGTTCACAAACGCAGAGGTCCTGCTGCTTGATGATAATGCTGTTCATATTTCATTGTTTCAAGTTTTACAGTCTTTGTCATAGGATGTGGTTTTGTTCATAGGACTTCCCCAGAATACAAGGGCACTAGAAAACTCCCTTTCCCTTAATGGTGAATTGCTTTCCAGTGTTATAATTGTCACTTATACAAAAAGTTTCGATGCTAATTAATTTACATCATAAAGTATAAGGAAGGCTTTAAGGAAGTTTTGTTATAAGTTCCAAACTTTTGTGACAGATTACTTTGTCCAGCATTACTTTATTCACTTTCCTGACAAAATTCAATAAAATAGTTTTAGATCAATATCAGATGCTGTTTCAGAGATACAAGGAACATCTGCAGTTTGCTACTGGATATAGTAAATACAATGTCCTAGTTTATTGTAGCTGTGGCCATTACCTCAGTTCATTAAGTCAAGAGAGAAGTGAGTAAAATGTCATCTGCAATATCTTCACTATGAGGATGATGAAGCACTGGAACAGGTTGCCAGAGAAGTTGTGGATGTCCCATCCCTGGAAATGTTCAAAATCTGACTGGATGGGGCTCTGAGCAGCCTGGTCTAGTGTGTGGTATCCTTGTGAGATGGACTCTAAGGTCCCTTCCAACCCAGACCATTCTATGATCCTCTGATAGCTGATTTCACTTGGCCAAAGCTTTAGTCACTGAGGTAGAGATACACACCCATATATTGCAGGATGTAACTTTTTGTCTCTGTGTTTAGGTTGCACTGCAATTACTAAATACTGCAAAATGATTTTTTAGTCTTCAAGAGTGGTAGGAATTAAAATCCATTAAAAAGATATCAGCAAAAGGCTTTTAGAAAACTTCTAGGAAACTTAAAAAATACAGCTACAAAGAATATATTTAAGGAATAAAGTTTTCCCCCCAGAACTAACAATTGTCAAAGCCCTGTTGTTTGTTTTTACATGTTATGAAGTGAAATGATGAAAGTGTCTTTAGTCCCTTGGGTTCTGTGCAGTACAAGCTTTATTTCTTGTGTTGCCTGGAATTGTCTGTAGAAGTTTTTTCCCCTCTCACAATAAGAGAGGGTCAGCAACTCAGTTCACTAAGGCTGCATATGAGGTAGTAATTGTTAAGGATTTTTTAAATGGAGGTGCTGGAGTTTCACCTTAATAGCAATAGCTTAGAATAGCTGTTGTTTGTACTTAAACTAGTTCTTGTTACATTTTGGGACCTTCTCAAATTTTGACCCCTGCCAGAATATATTGTCCCATTATAAGGTCTAGAACATAATTATATCCTGACAAGTTGATGTGGGGTTTATTCTTATTAGAAGAAGCTTTTCTCTATGTAATGCTTGCAGTAACACACTGTTTAAGTGTGCACACTTACAACATTTTCATGTCCTGTTTGTCCCATTAGCTCCCCAAAGTTACGTGTGCCTTCTTTATAATCTTGTGGTCAATACAGTTTATTTATTCTTTCATAGAAGTACATGTCTTTCTCATACTTAAAAATGTTTTTCTACTTACATAATTTTATGTAACCAGTTATGTCTGTGGCACATGAATCCTAATAAAGACTCTCAATGCCAATGTTCCAAAAGCCTTCAGTGGGTGTTCTATGGAAATAGTACATTTTCCTGTGTTGAGAATGTTTGTTTTTTCTCTTTAGGTCAACAGTGTTTGCTTAGAAGAAGTTACTCATGAAGAAGCAGTGACTGCCTTAAAAAACACATCTGACTTTGTTTATCTGAAGGTTGCAAAACCCACCAGCATGTTCATGAATGACAGTTATGCCCCTCCTGACATCACAAATTGTAAGTTCATCTTACCTTTCTGATTTGATTAATTTTCCCTTTCAGGCTTTAACATACTTAATTTTTAGTATTTTAACTGTTTCAAGATTTAAAAAATTATGAGGCAAAAATCTGATAAGAGTTGATTAATGAGAAAAATTATATACTATACAGAGCAACAACCTAGAGCTTGTATACTAAAAGCACAGCAGCAGTGGGGCTCCATGTGAGTTTTTGTTTCTGTCATGGCTCAGTCCTAGAGACTCAGTGTTTTTCATGACTTGCTGATGAGTTCAAGGGCAGAGAACAAGTGGGATGCGAAGAGTAAAAAGCAATTCACTGTGGGGGTGTTCAGTGTCCTGTAAACTAAAGAGGTCGGTGATGCTCTGGTGTTTTTCCTGTTTTCCTGGTTTTTCATGAGCTTGCATGTTCTTGAATAAACTAAATTGGGAGGATGGGAAGTTCTTGCTCTGGTGCCTGCCTGCGAATGTGTTAAAAAATTCCATGTTAACTTATTTGAAATCTGACTTCATTTTTGACATAATTGTTGACAATTCAGATGGAAAACCAGCGAGCGCTGTATGAAAAAGTAGTTACAAGAATTTCTTGTTGACATAAGGGTACTACTGACAAGAGTATTTTCAAAGTCAGACATACAAATTCAGAAAGTTCAGGGTTAAATTACAATGTAAAGAGATATTTGAGTTGAGTATACTTCAAGAGGATTATTAGTTAGTCGTTGGAGGAGGGGAAGAGAATGATATAACTGTATCTTTCCAAGACTAAACAGACTGACTTTTCTGGATGACCAGTTTTACTCATGTTGTCACATGAAATGGTTCTAGGGGAAAGTTATTTTAGGTATTGCTTTGTTTCCTGCCATTAGATATGTGCAATTGATATGTAGTATCTGTTTAGATACTACTTCATATGAAAAAAAGGAACACTTTGGGACTGAAAGATGTTATTAAAAACAGTGTAAACAGCAGCAAACAAAAGTGCAGCACAACAAAGGACTCAAGTACCTTATAAGCCCATCATTTATTGGCAATAACTACAGTATCTTAAAATGTATTTGTAAGCTTATTGAATTACAATTTGGAGCTAATTAGGTTTTATCTCCACTGTGTTATTAGAAGGATGCTCTTGAAGGCTCCATTCTTTGACATATCTAATTTTTAGCCTCCACTGATTCTTCCCTAGTTTTCTACTCATATATATTATGGTTAGGGAGCAGCCATTTTCCCTTACTGTACCTAGTTTGTTCAATAACCTTTCCCACTGTTTCCTTGGAAAGTAGACTTCCTTTTCTCTTTCCATATAACTGGTCTTTTAATATATTTCACCTTGAATTCATATTTTTTGGAACAGAGAAATCTGATTTGTACATAGTGTTCCTGGTAATGTTGCAGTAATGCAGTTACACTGCTATGGATTGGGATGTGACCAACATTGAAGTATCTCATCTCTTACTACTGCACCTTGACACAATGGTTGTAATATTTACTTTGTTACTGTTTTGTGGGGATAAAGGTAAAACTTATAGATAGTTTGAGAGGAGGAGGGCAGAAAAGGAGCTGATTCCTGATAATTTGCTAATTAAATCAATGTGCTAATAAATCAATGACAGTGGCAAAGGTGGCCATTGGTTGTTGGACCTCTTGTCATGCAGAGATACTGATTTCTCTCAAATGGTGGATGAACTGGAGATTCAGTTCGTTGAAAGTAATTGCATCATAACATGGAGCCATCAGAGAGACAGTGACATCTTCAGGAATACCTTCTCACCATGTCCATTGGCTGGGCAGCTCAGGAAAGTTCTGTCAGGGGTAATCCCATGGAACTGCCATGAGGGTGTCCACTGCCATCTTGCTTAATTTCTCAGTGGGCATGACTTAATGTCACATCCATTACCTGGAGATAAATGGCCTGGTCACACATGTGACCTTTTGTCCCATCATTATCCTCCCCCCAGAGTTTCTCTCCATTTGCTCTCTCTGATTTGAGAGATGGTGGCATTGTGTGCAGCCCCATATCCCATCCTTTGTGGGAAGTGTCACTTCTGTCCTTTTAATGAAAACTGAAAAACCAGTCTCCTGGCCTTGTCATGTACCTCAAGCTCCAGCAGCTGCTTCTGGGAACCTTTCTCCTACTCAAACATTCTGAAAAAAACATGGAGGTTTTTCTCAGATTTCAGGTGTGTCTTCTCTCTGTCTTTGTCCTTTAGTGACACTTGACAAGGTTTGTGGGCGTCTGTACTTTTGAATAGATTTTCTGAGTTTCATTTAATTTAGCTACAGTTCCCTTCAGTTCTCTGTCTGAAGATACTCTGTTTTTCACTGTTTCTGGTAGACCAAAGAACGTTTCTCTGCAAGGTGCTGAGTTCTTTGATGAAACTTTAGTCTGTTTCTTTTCCTTACAACTGGAAAGCCTTTTCTACCCAAGGCTCCATGAGCTTGTGTCTCTGTTGATCAAAGTGCAGCTGGCTGTTACTGCAGCTGGTGCAGAGACTGAACCTACTGCTGGAATTTTGAACACAAAGCAGATCCAAAGGTCTTGCTGAGGTGTTTAATGACTTAATTCCATGAAATCAGTTTAGTCTTTTTCTAAGTCTTTCACTTATAAGAAACAACTGCGTGTGTCTGAGCTGCTAAATGCTATTTTTCTAATATAGGGCAGAGAAAAGCTTTTCCAGTACCTCTCAGCATTTGCACATTTACAATGGAAGTCTCAAAGGCAGACATCAGTCTCCTCAAAGGCTGATTCTGCTTTATAAAGGAGTATGATAACTTTGCAACCAGAAAGCCTCTGCTTTCTGCAAGAAGATGCTCAGTTAGACAGAACTCTTAGCAAAAAACGGTGGCACCTGTATGTAGTATTTTATACTGCATTTAGCAGAGCAGTACAGGGCTCAAGAGATTCAGATTAGGGATTCTGAAGTGCTTTTACCAGATGGCAGATGTTAAAGAGGTATTTTCTAGGATCACCTGGATTGTGAGTCAGTGTTAAAAGAGTTACCTGGCTTCTTTCTTCACCTACTCACCTGCAGCTCTTTTGAGACTGTATTTGCAATCCTCCTTCCTATTTCTGTCCATGAGAATCCTTTTAGCCAGGTTCTTAGGAGTTCAGTCCTACCATAAAGGAGAAGTAAGATGTGCACAGAGACTCCCTGTGAACATGTCTGTCACAAATGATGTTAAGGCAGAAACTCTGCTTCTTGAATTTATATGTGAACAGCCCACTTACAGCTCCCCCTTGGGAGGGCTTTTTGTTTGCTTATTTTATTTGGGTTTTTTTGTTTGTTTGTTTTAATTCTCATTTTATCAGAAATATTTAAAAGTACATCTGCGGTACTTGGTACTGTGCAGAACATGCAGTAGATTGTTCACTTGTGTGGACATGATAGTTAATTCAAAAGTGCAAATTCAGAATTTGGTTTGTCTTTAAGATTTTCCCTCTGGAACTGATCTTGTTTAGTTATAAGGCTGCCTCACTTGATCTGATGATGAGGATTTAAAATGCAGAGCTAAGGATACTGAAGAGCTGTTCAAGAACAACATTATGTGTCTAGGTTTTGTGCAAAATCTGATTTCTTTTAGAACTCCTGTAGTAAGAGTATCAGTCACACAATGGTGTGGCCTTGTCTGCTGGTCTCATGGCTCAAATGAAGGGACCAAATAGTATCCATATAGATAATGAAATCATTTGATATTTCCTTGGGGTTAATGCCTTAGAATCAAGAGATATTTGATCAAGAGTTTTCTGAGGTTATGGCAGTATTTATTGGGAAGATGTTGTGCCAACATTGTGCACCTGGGGCTGAAAATTGACCTCTGTCGTTTGGTATTTATCAGAGCGAGTGAATGGCTTCCAGCTGCCTGTGGGGGAAGTTGTTGTTGAAAATCTGGTTAGAGAAGAGTTGAGGCTGTTTGAGACCAGAGATTCAGCAGGGAATGAATGTGGAAAAAAAAGCTGATGGTTGTGTGCTGTTGCTCAAGAGACTGGAATGTGTATGGGTGATGAAAGCTTGGCCACAGACCTGGAACAGTTATTGCTGTGCCTGTTTCTATTGCTTCAGTGAGATTTATCTTTTAGCTCTTGAGGTGTGGATTGCCAGGCTAAACAGTGACTTTACAATACTCTGCATTTTCTACTCAAGAAGAATGCAATTAGGAAAGATTGTTCTTTCTGAGCACATTGCCCTCTGAGTGCTGTTCTCCACTCTCTGTCAGGCTGAAAAATGAGAACTTCCAGTTCTGAAAAAATGGAGATGCAACAGAAGTCCTCCCCATGTTTATTGTGTGCAGAGGAACAACAGCACTGGGTGGGATGGTCCTGTGGCCTGAGCTCTGGGGCGCAGCTGATGTGTGTGATAATCCCAGCTCAGCCTGCTGGGGAGGGTCCTATGTTAGCAGGAGTGTAAACTGCTTCCATAATCTGTACCTAAATGATGGTCATTTAATGGTTCCTGGGACAAATATCCATAATTTGTTTATATAAATAATTTTAATGTTACTCAGTTGAAATATTACTAAGAATGTGTAGTACTTGCTGTTTAAAACACCAAGGTTGTGTTTTAAACTTCACTTACCTGTGAAGTGCCAGAGGCAGAAAAGTGGCTAAATGGTTTAAGAGAGAAAGGACTTGCTTCCAATACAGGCCTCCTTTGAAGACGTTATCAATGGCACCTTTCTGGCTCCTAATTAATGTCGAAGTATTTTTCCCTTTGTGTTTTTGGGCATTGGTACAGTATTTCCACCCTGCACTGAGAAATAAATACTGGAAGGTAGGGAATAATCAGTTTCTTCACTAGACACGAGTGCCTTATTTCTTAAATGGAATAAGTACAGGAAGAGAAGAATATGTAATAACAGTAAAAGATTAAGTTTTAATTTTATTTCCCATTTTAGAAATACTTGTGATTAGTGTTCTCAGTTTACAGATAATTGGAAAATAATAGGAAATCTTCCATTTTTTTCTTTTTGTCTAGAACTGTCTTATGTGAAGGAGAGGGTGGATTTGGAAATGGATTTTCTTCTTAGGAGTCTGACTTTTCCTGTCAAAGCAAGTTGATTTTATGCATGCAATTTTCTGTTCATCCAAAAGACAATTCCTTTATCAGTGCCATCAGTAATAAAATTTACCTGGAAGTAGAAGTTTAGACCTCACTTGGGATTCAAAAATGGTGGTGTTTATTTCTGTCATGTTCCTCATGAATATGCTTCAGCTGCAATTTCTGGAACAGTTTCAGGGAAGGTGCAGGAGCTCCATGGAGAGCAGCCTCTTGTGCCTTGTAGGTTTGCTTTCGTAGCAAACACTGAGAACACCAGCCTTGAGAAAGGATCAGACTGTTCAAGCAAGTAGCATATGTAAAACTTTATAAAGGATGCAGCCAATGCTGTTGTGGAACAGTCCACAGGTTTAAAACAATAAACTGTTATATTGATTGATTTTAGTCACACGGCGAAAGGGTAAAAAAAATTTTTAAATGGTGGTGTGTATGTTTCTGAACACAGTGCAGTTTAAAGCTTCAGGAACCTGAAAAACAATTAAATGAGAAGTACTGTAAGGCAATGAATATAGAATTTGTATCTAATTACTTCCTATAAAATATGCATCATTATGGCTGCCATTGGCTTGTTAAAAGCAATTTCAAATTCATTTTGTGAAATGAGATAATTTAGTACAGGAACAGAATGTACAGAGCTGCTATACTTTGCAACAGTTGTTCAAGTTTTTAAATCAAAACCCATTTTTCTGTAGTTGGAAAAGCGCTCATGATGTCTTGTATTTCATTCTTTGTGCTTTAACTTTAAAATTTTCTGAGAAAAAACAAAATAACTGAATTTATGTGTGGTTTTAAGTAAAAAGTGTGTACAATGATATGGCAATAATGACATTGTATTAAAAATATATGATTTTAAAGGAAAAGGAAATATTTCAGTATGGTGAAAAATCTGTTGCTAAAATTCCAGTGTGACTAAAAAAAAACCCCAATTTTGAAATTGTCAGTTAGGTGTCCAAATCTCTTAGCAGTGCACAGAAACTGTATTGTAGTGAGGCAGACAGAGGGAGTGGGATCCATAAAATCCTTGCAGGGAGTAGAAGGATGAAGGTGCAAGGTGTGTGTGTTTTATTGCTGTTCTAAAAACCTCTATTAGGAATCACATAGAACAGCTCCTAATTTTCAGGGGATTCTCAAATGTGAATGCTCATGTCGATGATTTGGTTTTAGCAAAAGAGCATTTTCTTTGCTTTGGACCTCCTGAAGCCAAGCAGTGTTGGGGAGTTTCTTTCTGTCTTTGTTACAGAAGGGCACCAGGTGCCTCTTGCACTTCAGGTCTGAATTGTGCTGAAACCTCTTCCGAATCCAGAATTATGATTTCCAAAAATTCTGCACAGTCCCATGCAACTAACTGAGGGCTGGTGTGTCTGAATAGCACAATTCCTTTATCAGCCAGTGCTTTTTAACTGCTGAAGCTGTTAATAGTGGATTTTAATGCTTGCTAAAATGTTGACAGTGTCGACCTGATGCATATGCCATATGAAGAATTTACTGCATACAAGGTTTCCTAGGAATCTAGAACAATCCAGGCAGAATCCAGCCCAGCTGGGTGGTTTGAAAAATGGATTTTTAGCAAATACATTATATCTATATATATATATATCTATATCTATATATATATATCTATATCTATATATATATATATATATAAGGAATACTCTTGGTAAATTCGTATATGATCCAAACTTCTTGATAATGGTTTAAAAAGGAAAAAAAAAAGAGAATATGCAGATTGCTTCAGCAATCTGTGTCATGTATGTTCAGTTAAAGAGCTTGGGGTTTAGTGTAAGTCCTCAAAGGTCAGCTACTCCACAGGTGCAGCAAGTAAGAGCAAAGTCTAGCAACTTTAATAATACTGAATGTTTGAAGATGTTTAAGATGCTTTATGTTTAAGCCTCAAAGTTTGAAGCATATACACTATGAAAAAACATTTCCAATTGTAGAAAATGCTTTGTAATAGCAAATGCTGGGTATGGCTGTGCCTTAATGAGCACTTAAAATTGATGTGCCTAACTTGGAAATATCATGTACCTTCTTAATTATTTATTGGAACTATTCTCCTGATGTTGTAGAATATTTTCCATCAATTGTAATCATTAAGATGCTAAATTTCTTCTAGTAAGTGTGTTGTGGTTCAGTTAAAACTTTGCTTCAGTCAAGTTAAAAACAGCTTTAAAACAGATAAATCTCCAGAGCATTCCCACGGGCTTCAACTATCCACAGTAACTCTTTCTAAAAAAGTTTTATTTGAGACATAATGAAACTGAAAATTTTGCTTGCTAACTTAGTGAGAAGACCAGGGAATGTACAGATTTAGCACACTGTTTTAGAACTACAATTTATAATATGTTATTTAAACTGCTAAAGTTTATTTTTAAAAGAAGTCACTGTTTTGTTTCAGTTCCTCCAGCTCTTTTTCAGTATTATCCTAATGTCTTTTATTGTTTTCCTTCCCCCTCTGTGAAGCTTATTCTCAGCCAGTGGATAACCATATCAGTCCATCTGCCTACCTGGGACAGTCCCTGCCCCCAGCATCACCAGGGCGATACTCACCAGTTCCCAAGGGAATGCTTGGAGATGATGAGATTACCAGGTAATGAAAAACCAAAGCTTCAAGATGTGATAGTGGGCAAAATACTAGTGAATGCTATATTTTATTTCAATAAATAGGTGTTAGTCTTTTATCTCTTGTAAACATTGTTTTAAGGAGAAAACTAAATATTTATATATATATATATATATATTTATGTGTGTATATACACGCACACTTTATCAGTCCAGAAATAGTGTTAATAACAGAGAGCCCTGAGAATGCTGCATGCATTGACAGAGATTTTTAGGATGGTAGTATGAGCAGACAAGAGATTATTTCTTGTTTTAAAGCAAGCATTGTTTGGGTCCTCCCTGCCCCCACAGACAAGAGGTTGTTTTGATGAATTCTAAATCCAGAAAGGCTGGAGAGCTCTTAATCCTTTCCCATTAACAGACCATTCATTCCTGCACTGATTCAGTAGATTGCATTAATCTTTTGTTCGTCATTGCTGATAAAGGGAAGCTCTTGTAATTTTGTTGCCCTTCTGTTCTGCAAGTATAGGGCTGTAATACTGCCTTTTCAGTGTGCTGTTGCTGAATTCTGTGTCACTCCATCATCTGAAATGGATAATGTCACTCAGATTCTGAGGCAGGGTCCACCCAGGATTGAAACCTAAGTGGCATAATAAATTGGAGAAGTGATTTTAGTGTAGTGGAAGGTAGGATATGTCTTTGAACTGATTTTTAACTTAGGCTTAGGTAGACATATAAGCCAAAATGATTCTGTCCTGTTGATATCATTATGGCTTTATTGATTTCATTTAAAATTACTATAAAAGGCTTGTTTTAGATTTCTTATTTTATTCAGAAAATGTTTTGATTTTCTTTAAATTACCTTCTCATATTACACTCTCTCCATCCCAAAAAATTTATAAATTTTGAGTCTCATCTTAAAAGATACTGCGTCTTTCTGTTCTCTCTTCTGTTTTGTTTTGTTAATGTATTGGTGTGATCCAGAGCAATATGTATAGAGATTTTCACAGTGTCATTTATTTGTAAAAGAATAGTACTCTGAAAAAATGAATATAATAGTTGATGGAGGTGAAATTTAAGAATTTGACCTTAAGATGATTTAAAAGCTAGTGCAAAAATTGAGTCATTTTTAAAGATTGGACTAGTTGATACTTTTAATTTTGGAAAAAAAGAAGCAGCTTTTTACTTTATCCTATGAATTAATAATTAATGTCTCCAAATACTTAATGTCCTTTAGTGCTCTCTAGTGATTTTTGAAATGCAGTGCACGGTTTCTCTGCTTTATTAGAAATGTCGTTTTCTGAGATCATTTATACTTTACTTGTATTAGATGGAGTGGCAGATAATAGATTTTTGGAAGGAGTCTTTCTGCATTAGAATTTGACTGGCCTTACCAATATTTCTGCTTTCCTCCCCTCATTCGAGTTAGGAGGGGATCCTATGAAAGAGGCTGCAACAACTTGGTTCAGTTTAACTTCTTCAATTGCAGTCACTTCACTGGAATTGAAAATGTATTTGGGAATGTCACAACTCATATTTGATGTTCTTGAACAATATGGAAAAGTATTAAATAATGTCATTTAGAATTGAATAGGATTGTAGCATAATAGGAATTTATTTATTTATGTATACATACATACTTACAGATTTGTTCCGTTCACCTAACAACAGGGAGGGGATTTCGTTTTGCATCTAGAAGCTTTTCTAATTATTTATTTTATTCATGTCTAGTGACCAGGATTTCATATTCCTTTATTTTCCCCTTAGGGAGCCTAGAAAGGTTGTCCTACACCGAGGATCAACAGGCCTTGGTTTCAACATTGTTGGAGGAGAAGATGGAGAAGGAATTTTCATCTCTTTCATCCTTGCAGGAGGGCCAGCTGACCTGAGCGGAGAGCTTAGGAAAGGAGATCGGATCATTTCTGTAGGATTCCTTCCTTCTTTTATTTAAACAGCAGTAAAAGTTCCCCCGTCCCTGCATATTCATGCCAATAAGTGAGACACAATGAATATTATTAATTGAGCTAAAATTGAGATAATGGAATAGATGCCAATATACTTCCAAAGTATCTTTGGGGACCTTAGTCTGCCTCAGTTTCTCATCTATAAACTGATTAAAATAGCACTTCCCTCTCTCTAGTCAGTGAAGACATCAACTTATCTTAGTCTGGTAGCTGAGGGCTGTGTGTGTCTGAATGGAAATAATACAGGTTTCAGAAATAACCCTTCCAATGAGATGGAGACGCTTGGCAGTAGTGTCTGAAACTGGGTCTCCCCTGCCTGGAGTAAATGCTGTACTTCCATCTCATACCTCTCAAAGGGCTTTTTCTATATTGCTATTGAAAGTCTATAATACTTTATTTTGTGTGTTTCTTTCTGAAATTACTTAATTTATGGAGAATCATTTCTTTGGACAATTACATTATAGTTTAGAGGTTATCGAAGAGGAATTACATCCTTCTAACAGGTATTACTAAGACTGATATTAAAGCACATCTTTATTTTAGTTTGAACTATGAAAACTGCTTTTGGTCTAAAATGTGGAACACACATTTCTGCTTCAGTTTTTTTGTGATGCTATTTTTAAATCTGCTGCATTGAAAACAATGCCAGATTCACAGAGGGTGTCTGTCACTGGATGTGGTGACAGCATGGTCTGTAGGCATTCTTTGGCTAAGAAGGTCCCTGAACCATCACAAAAAGTAACATTCTCCATATCTCCATAAAAAGAAAGAAAACACTCTTAAACAAGAAGAAAATTGACCATTCACTCAGGGATATACTATGATAGTCTCAGTAATTCTTAAGAGGGGTATATGTGAGAAAAGATTTTATTGCCTTTTGATTTCAGGAAGGATATTGGGAAGAGGGAAATTCACATGGCATGGAAACAAGTTTGTGTCCTATTAATTTTTTTTCTACAGGTATGTGTACTGTGTTAATAAACTCAAGCATTAATTTTGATAAAGAGATTTTTTGTATTACTTGCAGGTAAATGGAGTAGATCTCAAAGCAGCAACCCATGAACAAGCAGCAGCAGCCCTGAAGAACGCAGGCCAAGCAGTGACTATTGTAGCTCAGTACCGTCCAGAAGGTAAGGCTTGCTTTGTACATTCAAGTTCTCCTGTACAATCTGAAACTCAGAGAAAGATAATCTACAGTCTCCGTCCTCCTAACACATCTTTTGAGGAGAGGAGAAACAATAATGCCATGGACGTTGTCACATACATGTTAGCATGACTGCAAGTGCCCAGATAGGAATATCTGCAAGGGTTGGTGCCATGGCTTGCTACATTTCTTGCTTCCACCATTGCAGAATTCCAGTTTCTTCAGTAAATGTTGACACTGTCATAACACGAAAATTAATCCAGTAAATCCAGAACTTGGTGGAAATACGCTATTGCTATTTTGTGTTTCCAATTGTCTTCATCATTTAATATGGTGGTTTTATATGCTTTAATAGTAGGAAGATAGAAGACTGATTCCTTCTTTGTTGATTCAGATGAGTTAAGGAGGCCATCAGGTTTTCATTCCTTAGGTTCACACTGAGCTATTGTTTCTATTTATCCAGCAGTTTCTTCTGGTTTGGGTTAGAGTGCAGCTGATGCTGATTAACCATCCTTGTGTGTTCTGCAGAACGCTGCATGAGCAGTACACATATTTGTACTCTGGTATTTCTGCAGCACATTTCAAATGCCTTTTTCTATTTGAAACTTTAAAAATGTAATAGTCTAAAATGAAATGCTTGAGTCTAAACTCATCTATTATTGGTGTTTATATACTAAGACGTTTTTGTTGTTTTATGAACTGTGATGATTAGCAGATTTCTCCAATGTTTGCTAAATTGGTTGGCCCAGCACTGAATCTTCCTTGCAGAGACTTGTCTGTTTGAAACTTTCCTTTAGCAGTAACGTCAAGGGGTAAATGTAGGTGTTGATCAGGACGTGGAGAAGGACTGCTGCATTCATCTGTTAGGTGGCTGATAGCAGCACATTTGTTCTTTATTTCTTCTTTTCTTCTATCCTGACTTTTCCAAGTGTTTGAAACATTAGCTTTCACATTCCCCAACCCCACCACCTGCATCAACATTATATCTCTCCCTTGACCCAGGAACTCTGTTCATAATGAGGTGAAATGATTGGTTTGTCTGTTTCGTGGTCAAATCCTTGCAGCCAGCCCGTGTTGCCAATGCCTGTATTGTCTCAGGAGGGTGTATCCTGGTCACAGTTCCATCTCTACATTGCTGTCTTCCAGGATTCATTTTAAAAGAGTGGTCTTTCTGAGGCTGCCTTTCAGAAAGAATAGGAAGGTCAGCATTGATTCTGAAATATTTGCTTTGGCTTTGTGTCAGAATTGTCCAATATTTCTTTTGATATACATTTGGCCTGTCCTCTGCTTGGCTCTTCAGTGTTGTCATGGATTGGCTAAATTGTTGCACCTCCTTTCTTCTTGGGTAGGGGCTTCTCACCTTATTGTGAAATAAAATGTTTGCTTTTAGCTCTGAGTTGTCCTTGTGAGCACCTGAGCACTTTTTTTGTTCAAAGAGGGCATTTATGGTTACTATTCCTCCTGCCAGGAAGGCATGGTGAGCTGTGGCTCCTATGAGAAGAACAAATGTTTCTCTGGTGTAGAATATGTGCTTCCAGAACTCAAACACTTTTTCTCTTGCCAAAGGATATATGCAGACTTCATACAAAATCAGCACTTTTTCAGTCCTTTCTTTCTAGGATTCTGGCTTTAAGAAGAAAAGAATCCTTTCATACATTGAAAGTCAGAACCTTTTAGAAGAGAATGAAACATTTTGGAGGGTTCCTGCTCTTTCTGCATTGGAAATAACAGCTTTCTTCATTACCTCTTGTCCAAATAGCTAATTTATTTTCTTGCAATGTGTATTGAGGTACTTCACTGACTGCTGAGATTTTGAGTTGTTACACAGAGACTTGCCTAGAGCAACATAGGCTGCCTCTTAGAAATTACTCAGTGACTGTCACTTAGAGATTTCAAGGCTAGAGCTGCACTTATTCCTTCACGGCTACTGAAGCATTCTGAACAAGACTGTGTTCAGCTGAGCTGTACTTAGAATTCAGTTCTCAAAGACTAATATGGGCCATTTGAGAGGATGCATGTGGGAGATGTTACTCAAATTTCACCAGATTATGGGCAGCAGACATCTGACAAATTAATCAAATTGATTGATTCCCCCCAAGATGCTTGGTCTGCATTGAGCATCTTTCTGAAACAGTGCTTGAAATCTCCATTTGGAGTGATGATTTTAGAATCACATTAGGGCTTACTTTACCCTTTTGGTGTATGCCATGAAGGAAAAGTGGAACTAGAAAATTGAGATCCGTTGTGCTTTGAAGGCAAAGGGTGAATTGACTCAGGGCCAACCTACCTCAGAGAGCTGTAGTCACTGATATCTGACATCTCTGCCTTATTCTTATTGCTCATAAAACAAGTTTAAATGGAAGTCCAGCTGTCAGCTTCATTAGGTCTGGTAAATTAGTAATCTTAGAGATTACAAAAAATATTTCTTTAAAGGTTACTGTTTGTTAGTGTAGGAAAGCAGTCTGTTTGCAATTTGACTTTCCAGATAGGAAATATCATCTGTGTGATTGAGTGCACTTGATAAAAGTGTATGTGTTCTTTGGTCATCTTCCTATTTCCTAAATTATAGCCTCACATGGTAGTCTTTTCTCCTCACTAGATTAATTTAAATGGTGAACTTTTTATATATGTGTGTGTGTATAATTATCTTCATTTTTTTGTTTATGGAATTTGGAAGCAGGTTAACAAGTGTTAATTATTGAACAAGTTGTTCATTATTGGTGTTTCTCAAATGTCTTCATAAAGATGGCGAGCATCAGTTATAACTGCTTGTATTGCGTATGTATTTTATTTATATTTACGAATCCAGCAGGATTGTGTAAAAGATGCTGACAGCTAGGACAGATCAAGGAGATTCTAGACATCCATCAGGGTTCGTTATAACAGAATAAAGAGATTCAGTATGATAGGAGCATTTGGAAGACACTTGGGACTGGCTCACTTCACTCTCTATAATTGTATATGACAGTTTGTATGTTCATAGATGTGATAGGGAAAGCTAATTTATGTTTTTGCATCCTAACACATTTTCCATCTTCCCATCATAAATTTCCCATTTGTCTTTCTCCCCCTATTTTTGGGAAAAGAGAATTTTTGCAAGCAGTTCTCTCACAGGAAAGCCTGAGTTAGGCTATGGAAAAAATTAATCACTAGAAAAGTCTTCTTATGCAAAGGCTTGAATTTTCCATGTCTCTCTCTTCAAATCCCTTGTAAATAAACTCTAATTTCTGGGTTTGGGGTAGGTTGAATGAAATTGATTTTATTGAATTTGGGCTCAAATTATGTAACTGCTGACTTTCCCTTAAATCTCCACAATGTTCCATTGTTATGGAATTGGGTGAAAACAAATGTAATTGCATTCTTTAAAATGTCCTTCTGGGCTTTCCTTTAGTTTCCAGGAGTGCTCAGTAAATTTGATGAATGCCTTACAAAGTTTTTCTACTCCACTGAATTAAATTTCAGCAACTTGTCGGTGCTTTTTGGGACAGGTAAAAGCCAAACGTTCAATGTGGGTGTGTTCTGCTGTTTACAGAGGTGGCTCATGCATCAGACACCACCACAACTGTCCTCAATTGACCTAAGGCTTTCTCCTTGTAGACTCCAGGCTTTATTTGCAGCTGCCAGGAGCTGCTGTTGAAAAGTGGTCACCTACTGGGTTGTGCTGGGACATCCTTCTGTGGTACATACACGGCATGGGTGTGGATTCAGCATCTCCCGAGGTGTACAGATCAGTGGGTTTGGACCTGTTGGGGCTGGATGCTGCAGAGGAGGGATATAGAGCAGGAGTTTGTGAAACAGGAATTATCCTGTAGAAATGTGGTTGGAAAATCAGGATGTTGTTCTCATTTTCACCTTTATTGGAAGCTTTTCCTTACTCCCTCGCTTGTACTACAAATTCTATCTCTTTTCAAGACATCACTCATGAATAAAAAGGGATTTTGCTTTACTGTGAATTCAGCTGGAAAAGAAATACTGTGACCTGGAGCAGTTTCAAAGCAGATGCTGCTTCAGTACACGAAAGTGTTTTATAAGCCATTTTAATTTGTAGTGGCTTCTGATCCATTTCATTTTTGTGTTGCTCCCTGGCTCTGCAGGCACCTCAGTGCCACACTGCTGTGTCTCTGGGTTTCCTGCAGAGGGAGGATGGCAAGGAGGACTTGTCATGTTGGTGCAGAGCAATGAGAGGAAGCACTAAGCAATTTGGTTATATGTGTATCTTGTGGGAATGGGGGTTCAGGATGGTCAGAATTAGGATCATGCTGGATAGCAGGGATACAGGAACTTGAGTGCTTGAAGAGAATGTAGTGAGGAGAGGAACAGCAAGGGGGAAGTACAGGACTGTGCAGAGGCTTACAGCTCTTGGAGGACTCACTGTTTCATGTTGATGTCCATTGTTACATTCATTCAAATTAAAAGGTCATCTGAAATGTAATAATCATGTTGTCTCAAAATTCAGAATTTCTGGAAGGTTTGATTTTGCCTTTCCAAAAAGGTATGAGGTGCCAGGAGGCTGCCATAGCTGCAGTATAGCTTGTGTTCATTTAAGTGTTTGAAAACAGTAGAATAGCAAAAAGAAAAAAAAAATTAAAATATGAAAATATACTTGATTGAATTTGGATAGAACATAATTTAGTGGATTAAGCTTTCTATTATTTTTACCCTGCTAGATCAGAACTGGGCTGTACTAAGGGTGTGGATAACAACTGCAGTTACATAAACTGTGAAGCCTGCTCTTGGAGGGCCTTGAAGAAGGCAGCAGGCCAAGTCTGTCGGCATCAGCAGTCATTCACTGGTCACCTCATCTTTCCCCAAAGAAGGGCAAAATTCAGATAAGCCTATCATGACAGAAGAGAGTACTAGCCCTTTCTGTTTTCCAAGGATTCACCTAACATACCAAAAATAAAATTTTAATTTCTTTTCTGAAAGAGTGGTAAGATGTTTAAGTGATCAGATTAGCTTCATGTTCTTAGGTGATCTGGTGGATCAGTGAAAGATTAGGAGAAGGTGGAACCAAAACATCAAGAGAAGATTTTCAAGTTGTTTTTGTAAAACATGTGCTTCTGAACCTACATTGTTTGTATAGGTAGTTAACACACATTGTTTCAGTTTTATTAATGGAAACTGAGTATTTTTCACTCTCTTGTCTTTAAAACAAATGACTCAAAAGAAAAACAAAAGGCGGGAACACAAAGAGGTTTTGTTGGAGCTCTCTGCTCAACGGCCAATATGTGGCTGATTTTTCTGTTTACAGTGCTGCATCTATGTACTGTTTTCTAGTGGAATTCAAAAGAGAATAACTAAGCTCTGGGAAATGGTACCATTTTCATATGTATAAGATGAGATTGTTTTCCGAGCATTAGTCTTGAAATATATTCTAAGTCTTCTGTCTGCAAAAGTCCAGTTGGTGTAGCATGAAGCCAGTAATGCTTGTACAAAACTTAGTTTTCATTAATTGTCTCTTATCAAGGCTGAACTTCCCTTGTTTCTAGATGAGGACATGGATTTTCTTAAACAAAGATGGTTCAAAACATCAGTGCATCCCAATTTCATAAATGAAAAGTCCTTAAAAAAAATTGCTCAAAAACAGGGCAACTATTTTTTTTTTTTAATGTGGCTTTCCAGGCTTCTGTTTTTGCTTGTTTTGTACCTGGTTCTACTCATTTGCAAGTGATCTAGATGAGTAAATTAGACTACCTTCAAAATTGGACCCTTTAAGATTAGAAAAAAGGTTTTGCTATATATAGCCCTGATAGACCCTATAAGGCGGCTTACACATGTTTTAATCCTTTAAAACCTCACTCCTACTCTGTAATATACTAAATAAAATTGCTTGTGAATGCTTGCTAAGCCTTCAGCAACATTTTTAGTGGATTCACCTCAGCAGTGACTGGAGCTAGTCTTTTTCTGAGTTTTCCAGAGTCTGTGGGAGGTGTTCTTAACTAAATACAAACACAATTTTTCTAATCTTTTGAAATTCCTTGGCCCAGTCTTTCAAGTGATTAATGAGATATAAGCTCA
Source organism: Petroica traversi (assembly GCA_025920805.1). Classification (NCBI taxonomy): domain Eukaryota; kingdom Metazoa; phylum Chordata; class Aves; order Passeriformes; family Petroicidae; genus Petroica; species Petroica traversi. The sequence goes on along the minus strand of JAHLSL010000045.1, from coordinate 5,666,321 downwards.
TTAAATATTAGAGTGCATGAAAGTTACCAACACCTTGTAGAATTCATTGTGGTCTGTCCCAGGCAATGGTTAATATTAAATGGCAAGCACTGCAGCAAAATTATATCTCTTTAAAAGTTATTTATAATTTTTTTGGTGGTCCATGCATTTCAAAAGAAAAACAAACGGGAGATCAATACAGGATCAGTGTGACGGTGGCCGTCCTAAATACCAGGCTCCATTTCTCCCTTTGGAGGAACCATGAAAAGGAAAATTGAATATTCTGAGAGTTGAGAAAAGAATATAAATCTGTAGTTATATAAAATTGTCAACTCAAGAGTCCTGCTTAGACAGATCCAATGGGTCCTGCTGAAGAGGGCTTTCCATAGACAGATGGGAAGAGGGAAGCAAGGGGCATACTTTTTTAATTAAAGTGAACTTTTTCAGTGCTACGTGGGTTCAATATATGTAAGAATCTCTGCTTCTCATTGCTGTGCTGCCATCTGTTCCCTGTACGCACATCCCGGCTTCCTTGAGTCGCTGTTCCTTCTGTGCTGTTTGCTGAATTTCCCATCCCTTGTGTCCCTTCTGCTCTCCTGCCCCTTTTGCTAGAATGTGTGTCCCAGAGCAGATGCATTTTCATTGCAGCCTGGTTTTCCTCTTCCCCTGCCTGCACAGAAAATTCCCCTGCCTGCACTTTTCTGTGTTTTGTTGCCCACCAGATGGGTAGTCCAGGAGAGTTTCAGTGATCAGATCCTTTCTGGAGTTCTGATTTTCTGTCCAAGTAAATATTGACATTGAAAACATTACAGATTTCTAGGTAAAAGCACTTTAGCAGCTTGGAATCAGAGTAATCTTCCAGGATTTGCTAATCATCCCTCCTTTTTGTTTCTTGCTGTGGAATACATGCAGACATAAAATAGAGCAGATTTAGTCTAGGTTTGCACCATCTGCTTATCCAGTATAATTCTAAAATTTAAACTTGAGCCCAGATGTATTCATCCTATGTTCTTAGCAACTGATCATGTGTAAACCTGGGTAGGCTTTGGGGTTTTTTTTCCTTTAGTGATGGTGGGGTTCTGTTGGATAAATGCCATGAATTGAAGCAGGAGGTGCTTGTGCTTCCTTGAGCTCTCTGTTATGACGGATACTCCCAGCCTCTAAACTTCTTAGAAACTTTGAGAAAATTCTAGTCAAGAAAAGATGCCCTTATTCTAATGTTCTTATTTTATTGTGTTTTATGTTAGTTTTGCTGCCTGTTACCGTTTATTTGATGTATGGCATCAGCAGCTTTCGTAAATTCAGACCTTGTAAGTGAGTCTGAGTGAAGTTTCATTCACTGCTGTTGCATATACATCTGCTTTTGGAGCCTGACCAAAGTCTTACCTGAAAGGACTGAGAAGTTGGATTGTGTGGATTCCTTTTGGTTTTGAATTTCTTTTTGGGTAGGTGTCTGTGTTTTTGTACTGCCATAGTTTTAATAAAAGCACTGTTTCAGAATCTCAGTGTTTTGATGGCTGTGGAAATTGGAGCATATTTGTAGATGGAGTTCCTACCATCAGCCTCTGTCATTTGGGTTAAAATCACTTTTACTTTTTCATTTAAATAGCTTACACCCTTTTTATTTCGTTACCCTGATAACACTTGATACCCAACTTTTCTTAATCTAGATATAGAAATATAACCTCTCCTAGACAAATTATAACATCTCCTAGATAAATTAGCAGAGCTCACACTTTATCATGCTGAAGTTGAACCAGCAGGGTTCAACTTGGTCAATAGAGCATGGGTGCTGATCCTTTGGCTGTCAAACTGAAACTGCTTTTCTGATGCTCTCAAGAGTCCTGCTGCTGTCTTATTTTCTGTCTCCAGCGTTAGTTTCATTACCACTGTATCTAATACTAAAGTTTCTTTTTTTAAAACCCAAAATCCTGTGTACTTTTTAGCTCCAAATCCAATGATGGTGAGAATTCTATCCATCCTGTTTCTCCCAAAACCTTCTGTTAAGAGGAATATAACTTGAATTTTAGCTAGCTCTACATCAAAGGAGCTCACCAGATTCTGACTGCACAGTGCTTAAGCTTCTCCTAAATATGAAATTTCTTGGCACCTTTTTTCGAACATAAAGCCTTCTCAGTCCTAGCCCATTAGTTTCCTTTTTTTGCTTTTTTCATATGGCAGGAGCCTCTATGGTGAAATTCTTCTCTTCCTTACTCCTACAGATGTCCTGTCACTCATTCAGCACTTACTTCCCAGGAGTTCTGATGAGAAAAATTGAATTAATTCAGGAAGCTGCAAGACCAGCAACCTGAGGATGAAATATAGGATAGAGTTAAGCAATACTGGGAAATAGGCTCCCTGGCAACTTTCTTACATCTGTGTGCTGCATAGGAGGATGTCTGATTCTTCAAGCAAATGACACATCATACAGAAATTTTTATTTTTTTTCCCAATAGCTATTGCAAATAGCTGCAGATACTTTTAGTATTGAACAGGCTGCAGCACAAGAAAACCCTTGGATTATCTGTTCTTTTCCATGCTTTCTTTCCTTTCACATAGGGGCATACAAAAATCTGTTAGGTTTATCTTTTCTTGGGTATAAATGAGTAAAATGCGGTGCCTTAGCCAAGGCCCGGCAGTGCAGCATTAGCACAGCAGGAGTGGGCTCTTCTCTCACTGCATCTGAGCCCTTCCCATAAGGAATGTTGCTTTCTAAAAAATGTTGTTTTCTTGCATTCCTCTTCTGTTACTGTCCTGTCATCCTGCATTCTTTTGTTATTCGTGATAGCATCGGTGGAAATAATGTTTTTGATTCTCTTGTCAAACAACCTCATCAGTGTGATCTAGTGCCGGTGAAGTGTTAGATCTGAACTTTGTAAAAAGGCACTTGGTGCTATTTTAAAAACTAAGGTATCTTAAAAGCTACTAGCTTTTGCCTATAAAGGACAAAAGTTAGGGTTATTGAAGAGACTGTTCATATTGACACAATCACTATAGGGTTATGGTATTGGTGCTCACTGCATGATGAGTGAGTGGGGAGAAAGGGCTACAGAAATGATAAGGTAAAACATTCACAGTTTTAGATGGCTGTTGAAGGAACCTTAGTTTAGGGATTTTCTCAAGTTTTTTTATTTTAGAGCCCTTTCTCTGAGTCTGGCACTTCCTGAATGTGCGTGGTGCCCGCAGGGAGTGAGGGTGCAGCCCAGGGGAGCAGCTCAGTGCCCGCTCCAGCAGCTGCTTGCGGCACACACACCCTGGCTCTCACAGTGTTGACTTGTAATAATCTGGCATCACGTGGGCTCCCGGGGAAGGTGGTGGCTGCAGAACATTTCCTTTGACTAGGAAGGGTTTACAAGTGGATCTGTTGATCCTGAAGTCCAAACTATTCAGCTGAAGGAAAAACTTACTTGCTCTGAGTCCCTATTTTGTGCTGACGGCATGTAAGTACCTCACTTCAGGAGATGTTTGTCCTGAAGAAGCAATTACTATTTTCCTGCCTGCCTTTGTAGCTAAAATCAAATGCCTTTAGCATAGTTTTATTAGTACACGGTGCTGCTTAAGAACACAATCCGTTTTTCCAGGATTAACGTTGTACATAATTCTGTGGGGGTAGTTTGAATCTCTAATGCCGTTTACAAGTGGATTGAAATTCATGCCAGAATTCTGGATTTTTTTTTCCTTTCCTAAGCTTCCAGAGGAACATAGTCTTTTTTCAGAGATGTTTTGCATATTTCTCACCTTGTAGTGTTAAATTCTTTTCTCAATCAAATCCAGTAATTTTGAAGTACTGACATTTCTCATTCCCATTTCTTAGCATCTTAAATTTAAAGTACATGGTTCTTGATTATGAACATGTGTATGTTCTGAAGTTTCCTTTCTGTCACGGGTTAAAATTTATCTGTATCTGTCTTTTTATTATTATGAAATTGATAATTATTAGTAGAAATGTTTGTCATAATTAGAAAAAATAGTTATTGTGAACTATAAATTACAATCACAGAATTTTGAAGTATTGTGTATTTTCTTTGACTAACTGCAATTATCTCAGATTTTCTTTCAATTTAATTGCTGAAGTTTGGCTGGAAATTAATTGCCATGCCTGTCTTTGTTACAGAATACAGTCGTTTTGAAGCTAAAATCCATGATTTGCGGGAGCAGATGATGAACAGTAGCATTAGCTCAGGATCAGGATCTTTGCGAACCAGCCAGAAGAGATCCCTCTATGTCAGGTAATCATCTTTTTTTCATTGTATTGCTACTGTGTTTTTCTGTTTTCCTGTAAACTTACTATTTTGGTATTTTCATTTTCATATAATTATGTATTAATCGTATTAATAAATGGATATTTCTATGCAAATATAATTTTTGAAAAGCTTTATTGAGACTGATTAATGTAATATAGCTGAAAAAAGTAATACTCCTGAGAACTCTAGATGAACTTTGAAAAGTGCTGCTATTATTTGCTTTTTGTCCTTTGCTTTGACTGAGGTGATAATCCTTCAGCAAAAAAATATATTTCTTCTTTGGGCCAGTGTATGTGAAGTCTTAAGAACTTGCTTAGTTCAAGTTTGTGTTTTTTTGAGAGTAGTCTTCATATGCTCCCTTGTTCAGTACTTGAGTTCAAATATAAAGTATTTCTTAAGGTTTGACAGATTTCCACCTGATTTCCTTCAGCTAAATTTAGTTGTTTTCTCAGCTTTATAACTCTATCCAATTGCATTTTGTTAAGGAATGTTTTTCCATAGTAACCAAGAGAGAAAATGCAAAGCAAAAAAACTGAGTATACCTCATTAATTTATTCATATCAAGTTAAACATAAAGGAAGCTGAAAGGAAGTGGAAACATAAGAGCATGAAGTAGATGACAAAATAAGTGGTTTCACAAGGAAATAAATTATGGCAGGGTGCAGCTTATTCATGTGTCACTCAACTCCTACATCAGTTATCATGTACTGATAAAGCATAATGTTTCAAGTATGGAACGTGGGTGAAAGGGTTGCATTTTAAAAAATAAATGGATTTTGAGTTCCCCAAATCCGCTCATCTCTGGATCGAATCATGGCCAGCAGTAGCCTTTTGGTAGGGGCCAGAATGTTTCCATAGAGCAGGTAAAGCTTGAAGTAGTTCTGGTGTTTGGGTTAAACATGGTTAAAAATGTTGTAGGACCTCATTGGTTTACCTGCTAAAAGTAAGCAGGCTCAGGTGCTGTTGAGTTTTCCCATCCAAAGCAGATACTGTTTTGTTCATGGTGTGTTCTGTCTCCTGAGGTATGGGAAAGGAAACAAGTCATACACAAAGCAGTTCACTAAATAATTGTATAGATGCTCATAAAAGTCGTGGTCCTTTGTAACCTATTTCTGAATGCTTTGACACAAATGTAGCTAAATACTCATTGGGCTTCTGTTCAGCTTGACTCTAATAGGTAGTTCCTGTGTTTTGACCTATTGTATCAGTAGCTGGATTTTGTTTTCTCAGATCTGAGACTACTTTTTTTTATACTTCTGTCTGCCTTAAATCTTTGGGGGTCAAAATTTAAATCTCTAGAAATAAATGCCTTAAATACAAAGGGTAAGTGCTTGATACCACAGTTATCCAAATCTCTGAATTTCCACAGGTAGATAGGTGTACATGTGGATATTGTGCTGTGATCTTCCTTTCCATAATCCCAAGATTTATTGCTTTAGCCCTCATCGTATAACTAAGCCTAAACAATTCTAAATGCTTTTATTTTGCTTGGTTAGCTATAGCCTGATTAGGTTCTAAACTGCTTATGCTCATGTTCACACATTGGTCTGATATTTTAACCCACTGACAAGCATTTTATCTTTATGCAGCTTTTATTCTGCTGATGGAAGTTATTGAGCTTTTGACTTTGCCAGCTGCTGCAGAAGTTGTAGGCTTCTCCAGGCTGTTGAAGCCTTGTGGGCACTGGTTTCATTGAAGGTTTTTGAGGCTCTATAATTAGTGTTAGTATAAGTCAGTACAAATATCTAAAATGCAAAAACTCCACAGCAAAAGTATTTTTCTACCCACGTCTCATTACAGAGGGTGCTGCTGGAGTTTTTGGGGTCTGCTTGTGTCATCACAGAAAACGTTGCCAAAGACTGGGAGGCAGCTTTGCATGCACAGAAAGGGTTCACATCTGTTCTGTCTGGTTTCTGATATAATTTTGACCACGTTGAAGTAATTTTTATGAGTATTTTCGCATATTGCTAGATACTGACAGAACATTTTAGTTATCCACTTTATCCCTTATAATAAGTCACTCTGGTATAATCATACTGTACTTTTAATTGTACCAATTCAAAGCCAATTTTAGTAAATTCAGCTATCTCTTTTCAGTAGTGCTGGGTTTTGGATATGCCTTAAAGGATGTGAGTTATGTAACAAAATGCTGAACTGAATAGTAAATCCAACAGGAAAATGTTTATAGGCATTCAATCACGATTGCAGAAAAACTATTAAATAAAAATACTCTGAAAATTATCTCTGCTGGTTTCTCAAAATCATGGTAACAAATTAGGAAATAAAATCAGATATATTATTGCATCCCTGTAAACATGATATCTTTAAGATTAGTCTGCCTGTAAACAGCATTTTTGTGGTATTATGTAACATTAAGGAAAAGGCAATTGTGTTTGCCTGAAAACACAACTTGAAGTAAAAAGTCATATTTTTCTTTGTAATTGTATGTATATCAAAAAATGGTACATAGTAATCTAGGAAAGAGTCCTTGGAGGGCAATACAAATACAGCAGCTCAGCAGCAGCTGACTCTCCATTTGCACATCCTGCTGTCCCCCCACACCCCTCCTGTCCCCAGCTAATTCAGATGTACTGATGTGCCTTTTCTTATTTTGCTTTATATTTCTTCTGGTCTTTGTCCTAAGAGGAGATGGGTTTTCTCATAATAATGTTTCTGGGTTTGCATCTGAGCTATATCTATATATCTATATGATCATCTGCAGCTTCAAAAAGCACATGTGAGATACCTTCATGGTAACAAATTTCTGTGATAATACATTGAGAGAGAGTAAATCTGTTCCATATTTTATCTCATTTTCTGTGCAAGTCTCAGTCTGCAATGCGTGCAGCATTCAAAATCAAAAATTACTTTTACCTTTGTGCATTTTTCTGACCAGCATAATACATTCCAAATTCAAACAATGGTGCTGATTTGTGCTTGAATAAGAGCAAAAATGGTTATGTCTTCAAGTTCAAGAAATGTAACAGTTTTTTAAATGACTAGGAAATTTAAACTAAATCCTTTGGAAAAATAAGATCTGCTATTACAGCAGGCTAAGTGTACTTGCCTGCAGTTTAATTGGACTATCTCTGTGTTATTCTCAGAGTTCAAACATAAAGTTTCAAACAACTTTCCCAAAAACTCAGAAAACAAGAACCTCCTTTACAAGCTGACTTTCATTTATTGTGAAGTGGTAACATTAATTCACATTTAATGAAATGAAACAGAGATGCTTTTGCTACAGGAATTGCTGTTTGCTTTGTTTGTTGAAGAAATGCTTCAGTAAAACTTGGCCAACAGCCTATGATACTGAAAGTAATGAGTGTGGCAGGTAAAAAGATGTTCTGCAAAATTCAGCACTGTTACACAGCCATTACATTTTTGGCTTTGAAGCATACACATTCATGAAATATGCAACCCAACTTCAATTTCTCTAGATTTGTGGAATGAAGGAGGTGAGTGACCTTTTTAGTACCCTTTGTTCCTGAGTAGTAAAAAGTGAAATAAAAGGGAGGACTTGGTCTTTTCTCTGGAAGATAATTTTTAGGACCTCCCATTTAATTTAAATTTACAGTTAATAATGTGTCACTGCATTCAAAGCAGTAGTTGATCAGAAATACTAAATTTATTTTTAATTTAATTTCTGTTTATGACTTACACTAAGTAAATGTATACGTGACATTTTTAATCTGTAATAAAAGTCTCCATGCAGGGAGTTAATAGAAGCAGGATTAGATAAATGCATCATCTGGACTATGAAGTGAGTTCTTGGTTGATAATGTGCCAGGGTACAGGAAAAGCCATGTTAATCATTTGTAATCAAAAGGAATTTTTGTTAATTCTGCTTGCTTTTGAGGTCATTTATAGGATCAGTAGCAGTTCCTGGTATTCCTATAAATGTTAGCTGCATAGTTTTGTCACTACTGTGTGAAACCCTAAAAGTTCTTTTTATAAAACTATCTTCATCAGCTCTGACTTCTTTGCCCAATCAAATTATCTTTCTTGAAGTGATTTCACCAGAGGAAATGTGTTTGATGAAACTGCCTTTCATTGTGCAGAACCTGTTCTGTGTAACCATTTATCTGGATAGAAAAGCACATGTTGGTAATAATGACTGCATCCATTTCTGCTTCCATTTCACTCCTGACCATTTTTTCTCCTGAAGTGAACATATATGTTAATGCTGTTAGGCCAAGCTCACAGCTTTTAGAAATTTATATGCAAACTCAAAAATAGAAGTTGGAAGTGGAGCTGGTAGAAATCATTCCATGAATGCTAACAAGAAATCTCAGGAAATAAATTTCACTCTGCATGTAATTAATTCAGTGAAAATGTATACAACTTGAATCTGCATTTAAAGTACATACTGGATTATGTGCAGTTTATTTTGAGATATGAAATTCTATTTGTCCAGATAGTTTAATGAACAAACTGCAGAATAAATGTGGAGGAATAACTGCTTCCTATCAGTATAATTTTCTTACCTGCAATATTTTGGCTATTTCCAAGAAAAAATATTGTTCTGATTTTAAAAAAATAATCAGGATAACTTAAGTATGCTGTGAAATTAACCCAAAAGATCTTATCATGAAGGTTGCACTGCTAAGGAGGGTCGCATTTCAACCTCCAAGCTATTTCAAAATTGAAAGTCTAAATTTTGTTACAAACTTTAATTAAAGATATTGCAGATTAAAATATAAGGCTCTTTGTATCGGGAGAGTAAATATTTTGAAGCCATTAATAATTTTGTCTTTTTTTAAGACATTTAAAAATGTTTATTAAAACTTTTAATTCTTTAGGAAAAGTTTATTTATATTTTATAGCCCAAGAAAGGCATGGTGTCTTAGACAGCTCTGGTTTTGCAATACATGTTGAAGTTGAATTGGTCTAACAGAATGTTTTGAATTTTTTCCCTGTAAACAATTTGTTATTGGTTATGAACAAATGCAGTTGAAACCCAAAGAAATACACTCAGTGCTTTAGAAAGGCAAAATTCACAAAGCTGAAGTACATTTTGGAGCAAAGAAGTTATGACTTACATGGGTTAACAATTTCTGACATATTAAAAATCTAGCAGAAAAAGGTACATTAAACCAGTATTTGGGATGAAGAAACAAGCTGAACTAGGACAATGAAAATGACACCCTTTTAAAAGCTCACACTGAAATCTGTTGATGCTTCTTTGGCCTGGTGTCCAGAACCAAGATGAACTGGGGTATTGTTCAGAAAGTGCAGCACTGAGAACACACCAGCTGGCAGATGAAATGATGTTGAGGATTTTTGGATTGTGTCACACAAGCACTTATTTTACATAGGTGAAGATTCATAAACAATTATCAAATGTAAAAGAAGAGTCCTTTAGAAGGCAGAACCTTAGCAGTATCTCTTGCCATTTGCTAAGAGGCTCCTGTCATCTTTCACTTCCATGTCCTCATTAAGCCCTGAGCTGTTCCAGGAGAAACAAACTGCAGATGTCTTCATTTCCCCAGAGAACTTGTCCAGCTATAAAATGATCCAAAGGGAGAAAAGGCATGACTTGTAAACCAAATCAGTTCCATAGTGTGGTGGGCCATGTGCCTTTTCAGACAACTTTACTTCCTTAAGCAAGAAGGGGAGCAGGAGTCAGTACAGAACAGGCATGGGTAGGGTCATACTGGGCTTGAATAAACCAGTCTTGCTGCCAGAGGGAACGTTAATAAAACTCCAGTCATGCAGCTGCTGTTCAGGTATTGTGAGTGCCTGTTATTTGAAAACAGACTTACCTTAGGAAAAAGGATGAGATTATCTTGAAATTGTCAGGAATTTCCCAAAAGAATGTGCATAAGGTTCTCTGCCTTTGGGTATTACAATAGCAAAGTAGTGATCAGATCCTCTTTCTAAGTTGTTTTTTATTATCCTGTGAGAAGGATAGTGACTTTTATTTCCAAGACAGTATTAAACTGTACTAAATTACTAAATAATTTCAGTTTATAACTTGATATGAAACAGTGTACTTTACAGAACTTTTGACAGTGCTGTCTGCTTTAAATACTTGCTTTTCTTTTTTATCCTAGGCTGACATGTAACTTGCTTTGTGCAAAGTACTTATTGAATTGCAGGAGGTGTCTTCTGTAGAGCTTTTGTAAAGCAATAGAGATTTGCTCTGGATGAAGTTTTTTCTCATTCATTAAAGCTTAGAAGTGTATGTAGGTACTTTACTGCATATTCTGTGTGTGTATGAGAGTATTCAGCCTTCTTGTAAGTACCTGTCAGAATGATGCAATCACTTATGAATAGCACAGGCAGCTTGCTTCATATTTTGTGCTATTCATACTCTCCTGGCTTTTTCTTGCTTTTTTCTATGTTTAATTTTTTCTTTTCAATGTAGAGCTCTTTTTGATTATGACAAGACTAAAGACAGTGGCCTTCCAAGTCAAGGATTGAACTTCAAATTTGGTGATATTCTGCATGTCATTAATGCTTCTGATGATGAATGGTGGCAAGCACGGCAGGTGACTCCAGATGGAGAAAGTGATGAAATTGGAGTTATCCCAAGCAAACGGAGGTATGGCATGCTTCATTGACTTTGAGATGTCTGCTACTAAACATCTGATCTGATTAATACATATCCTGTATATGCTTTTTTCTTTGTTGTTAATTCTGTACCACATCAGCCACTTGTTTGATTTTTTTTTCCATAATCTGCAGTGGAGTTCTCATTTACTCAATGAGAAATTTATTAAAACTGTCTTTAGCCTTAGGAGTTGTGTGCTGAAGTTGATTAAGGTGGTCCACATCCACCTTCTCTATTCTCACTGTGAGCAAGTTGTGGATTTAATAACAGCCATGAAAAGGTGGAAAGTGAATTTTATTCAGGTCATGACACTATCATGAATTCTTTCTACCAAGACCTGGAAAACTGGAAAATCATTCTTTGGTAGCCAAAGCCAATGGATATGAGGTTTTTGTTGGCATACTGGAGACTCAAGTAAGAGTTTAGGGACTCTGAATCTTAATATCTGCTGTTGACTGATAACTGAGGCTGTTCACTTACTGTGTCGTGTTTCCTCTTTGCACCCTCTGGATTTATTGAGCACACAGAGCCACAAAATACTCCCAGTACTATCACAGCTCATCACTTGAGAAATAACAATTTTCCATTAGCAGGCTTCCATTTTCTGAGTATGTCATAAGCAATAAAATTTATAGTACAAAAGGTACACCAATATACTTCTGTTCTAACAAGTGGTAACTTGAAATTCTGGAGTTTTGCTGATTCTGCCATTGTTGTGTGTGTTTTTGTGGTAGAGTTGAGAAAAAAGAACGAGCCCGTTTGAAGACAGTGAAATTCAATTCCAAAACAAGAGGAGATAAAGGGGTGAGTTAATGAAGTGCTAATTACACCTGGCATTGTGAATGGTAATATTTTTAGTGGTTTTATATGTGGAGAATCAGTTTCAGATTTGAGTGAAAAGACCAAATTCTGTCAAATAGAAATAAGTCTGAGCACCAAAGCAGTCTTTAATAGTGAAAACACTGCAAATTGTTTAAACAATTAGCATAGAGATATATGTGCTTGTCAATACTGTAATGCAGTAGGAGCTGTGTATCCCAACCAAGAACTGAATAGTGCCTTTCTAACAGCTGCAATTCTTGTCCCAGTACATGTGATGGGAACGAGTGGTGAGAAAGCACTGAGGCAACTTAAGTAGTAATAAGAATGTTTGTAGCCAAAATGATAACAAATTCATCATGGCACAACAGCCAAATTTTTTATTGTTTTGAGGGTGAGGCTTTTTGGCAATGTTTTGGTTGTCCTGAAATTTGAGAAACAATTCCACAAAATTATAATTTCTACCAGTAGTATATGGCTAGTAATTTCAAGACTTAAGCACATGCATTTTAGATGTAAGAGTCTTCTAAAGTAGTAATATATTTCCATTTAAAACAATCTGGAGTGTGCTTTAAGCTCCCCTGAGGAAGCTATTTCTTAAATACTGATTATATTTTTAATTACACTAATGCTGTAGCATTGGTTAGTCATTATTGTGAATCCCACAAATGCTGTTTAGTAATTTATTTTAGTTACAATGTTTATATAACATTACAAACACAAAATATTAAAGCTTCAGTATTATATCCTAATAGTATAAGACTGCAAAGTATAAGGACTCTAAAATCCATATATACATCACTCTCCTACATGGCAAAAGTTTCAGTTACTAATGAAATGTCATGTTTTTCCCCTATAAGTATTTGTTTAAAAGGAAATCAATATCTCTGCCTACTTTCTTATGTACAATTGTGGTCCTCCCTTGGAGATTCACGGGATTATTTGCAGTATTTTTCTGTTTTGGTGCATTCATAGTTTGGTATTGGAATAAAATGTTATCAACATGGTAATTCAAGTCTGCTTTTAAGATGTCATAAAAATTGCATAAATACTTCAGATTCTTTTCATTACATTAAGTAATTTTTCAAATGTTACCATGTGGTTTGAAAGGTAGTTGCATGGTTTTGGAATGTGTCTACCAACAAACTGCAAACAGCTAATTACTGGTGTGTTTGAAGCAGCGTATTGACAAAAGCAGAGTTGGTGCACAGTCCCTGTGTACTAACAGAGCACCAAAGAATTGCATGGAATACTGAGTGGAAAAGCAACTACGCTTGCCATTGATGTAGAACTGCAGTTCTCTTTCTTTAGTAACATTTCATTTTGCAAACATGCTTACACTTTTCACAATCTTTTGCTTCAGCTGTAAATGCTTTAACATCAGAGTTTCTCCTTTAAGTATTGTTCCTGTATTTGTCAGGATGATACTTTTCCCAGTAAGTTGGCTGCACCATACTTGTCCTCATGGACCATGGGCCTTCCTGTGTCTGTGTGTGCTAATACTCCATAAACAGGATGAAATAGCAATTTTATAGAATTTTTGAAAATTTCTACATTAAAACCTTGAAGAATAATCCTAATGATGGCTGACATTAAAATCCATTTGTTTTATTGCAAGGAAAGCTAAAAAATCTGGAGCAGAAATGGTTACATTTTATTCTTGTTTGTTCCTCTCACATACACATTTATCTCATTTTCTGTGCTGCTTCTGATTTAATATATTCCTGCTTATGATGCCTGTGAACGATTGCCAGTGGCCTTATGAAAAATTTAATGCAATTACTATGCATTTTTAACTAATAAGCAAATCCTTCTAGCTTTTTATAATCATGGTTTCTTTTAAAAGTAATCTTTTGGCTAATCTTTAATGTGAAATCAATATAATATTACTTTTATTTTCTCTTTTTTTTTGGCAATGGAACTGACTCTGACCATTATACATGCAGTATATAAATTTTTGTTTTAGCTCAGGAAGACTTACTGTACAGGAAGCTAAAATAATTATTATGAAATATTTTCAAAAGAATAATGAAGAACTTGATTATGTTTTATGAAGTACAATAAATCAGCCACTTCTTTTATTTTAACTGCACAAATTGCAGATTCTCACCACCTCAGCTAAACTGAACCATTTTATTTTAGCTTTAAAACATTTGTCTCCTTTGACCAAACTGGGGGACTTGCCCAAATGAAACAATTATGTAGATGTGAGACTTCCACTTTTTGAATTTTCATTACAATATTTTTCAGTATACTCAGCAAGGATCTCCTGTGGACATATTGCTTTGTTGTCCTTGTTTTCTAGATTATATTAGCTTTTCTGGTTGTGAGAAATCATTTGCAGTGACTTGACTTCTGTTAGAGAAGGTCAGGAGGATCATGACCTAAAAATTTGCCTCTGCCAAGTATGGTTCCTGCAGGCATATGATTAGCTTGAAACTTGATCTTTTGGCTATGTGTCAGGTTGATAATTTACCAATTTTTACAGTGGAACAATAGTTTTAGTCGAACACAGATGCAAGGCAATTAAAGGTTTTATGGATTTCATCCTTAGCACAGTATTGTTATTTCCAGAGCTCAATGTCACTGATTGTTCTGCCCTGGTACCATGTGCCTCTTTAACACCTTGTAATTTTTAGTAATTTTTACAAAACCGTTGGTAATGAAAATATCACTGGATGTTTCACTATCTGCTATTGCCAAACACATCTGTATTAAAATAGGTGGCCAGAGGATTGTTAGTCCTGAAGCAGGATACAGCTTTAGCGTTGCATTGTAGGAAAGGAATGCAACTACAGACATTCTCTGTAGGAAGGCCAAGTGCTAGTTTTCAATTGTAGCAAAAAATGTGGCCCACCATTTGAAAAAACTTTGTCCTGTTTGACCCCTATTTGTTACTGTAATTCATTCCACCCTTAATGCTGGTAGAAAGGATAATATGCCTTTTTGCAACTGTATTGCATATAACAGAGGAATGGGAGCTTACATTGGTTGAAGAAAGACAGTAACTTGAAAGCTAACATGCTCTAAATTTTAGAGACAGTTGTTAATAGAGTCTTAAATGCATTATATATTATTTTTACAATAGCTTTTAAAAGATCTTTCTGTGGCGCCTTTCTTACTTCCTGCTGCACATAGGCTCTGCTTAGCTTAGAAATAAATAATCCTTTACAGCACAGGTTCTCACGACCAAGTTGGGTGTTTTCCTATTTTCCCATCCTTTCTATTGTAGATTTTTCTGCAAATCAAATGACAAAAACATGGCAAATTTTATGTCTTTGCATACTGGTCAGATGAGTCACGCATGCCTAAAGAGAAAAGGGAATTTCTGCTGACTTTAAGTTAGCTGTATTAGCTCTAGTTCTGGGCATAATTGCAATTAAAACATTACTGATTTATTTTTACTTTGAGGTTTTTTATTGACTTGGAACAGCAAATTAAAGGTGCTGTAGTCACATGGTGTCTTCAGCAGAAGACATGGCAGATATTACTAAAATCTGTGCTCATTACCTACAGACATAACTATATAGGAATAAAAATTCATTATGCTCTCCATCACTTGGACAAGGAGCACAATAATATTTTATATTCACACGGATGCGAATGTCTATGAAAATAACTCTAGAAATGTTTGTAGCAACTGAGATGCAGAAATTCTTCAGCAACATGAGCTGTTAATGTCGAAAGTTGCTGAACATGATCCTTGATAATCAGGGTTTTTCATGTGGTCATTACAAATGCACTCTTGAAAAACATAATTGCCATAATAAACCAATGAAATTAGTTTGTGTTGTTTGAAAGTTTGTATTAGGATGCAGACTTATATAGAACAAAGTCATTTCTTTCAGTGAACTTGTAATTAATTGCAATAGTAAAACATTGATACAAGTTTTGGAGTTGGTTTTTTTTAGCTGGTTGGTAACACTGCCAAATACTTCTGATGTTCTGTTGCCATATCAGTTGTTTGCAAAATCCTCAGCTTGGTTTTTTTTGGGGGTTTTTTTGTTTGTTTTTTTAAATACTGTAACCCCTAAATGAGATATCTTGACTTTTGAGTCATTATGGTTTGGCCATCTTACAGCAGCCTAGTTTTTCACTTCTTTTTAACACTCACAGCAAGCCTAAATTTGTGAAATACAGGTCAGGCTGTATAGGATGAACCAATTTTCTCAGTACTAAGCATGTGAAACATGGAGGATATGAGCAAAGTCATGATCCCAGTCTCTATTTCTAACGAGCTGAGAAGATGAGTGTTAAACTGAGATTTGCACTGCATAATGTGGTTGTAGGAGTCAGCTTCCGCAAAGCTGCTGGTCTGGGCCTTTGTTCACACAGACATTAGACATCCTTTGTTTTGCCCCTCCTTCTCTTCTTCAGCAGTCATTCAATGACAAGCGTAAAAAGAACCTCTTTTCCCGAAAATTTCCCTTCTACAAGAACAAGGACCAGAGTGAGCAGGAAACCAGTGATATTGACCGTAAGTATGTGGCATTCGATGGAGAGCGAAGCGCAGTAGAAGGGCCTGCTAGACTGCACTAGGGTGTTACCATGGAGACAGTTTCATGAGCTGCAACAGGCCAGGGCTCGTGGTGCCAGTGGCAAACCACTCTACAAAACCAGTGCAACCCTTTGTCTGCTGCTAAAATAAAGCCTAACACAAGAGTATCCCAGTTTGGAATAAACTGAGCGATACTGTTGACTAACTGGAGGAGATAATTGCCCTCCAGTGCTGTCAGTGATGCTTCTCTCTTTCTGACTTGGAGGAGAAGGCACAGTATTGATGAAAGTATAATGGAGCTTAGCAGCTTCTCAAATCAGTCCCTTTAGACTGGTTCTTCAAAGTCATTCATTCTGATTCGATTTTCCTAATGGAGAGAAGTTACTTTGATTTTCAATGTTCTGCCAGCATTAAAACAAAGAAGTGTATTCTCAAAATGTAGTTGCATAAATTTGTTAATTCCAACCAGGTTCAAAACAAACTGTGTTCTCTGCCATTTGCATTACTGGTTGCACTTCATGTGCCAGTCAAGTCAAATTCTATAGACTTATTTTTCCTGTGATGTTCTAGGAACTGTCTCCCGTCGTAGCGCCAATTTTATATATTACTGACAATTATTTTCTTTGTGATTGTCTTTTTATTGCTTGCCCTCTGGGGACTACTCTGCAGGAGGTCCCTGACGACATGGGATCAAAAGGCCTGAGTAAGTGATCAAAATACTCCCAAGTTATTTTAACCTCCATCTGAATAATTACTACTTTTTTTTGACAGATCTCTTTGAGATTGGTCTTCTACTGGCATAAGGAGGTTGACTAAAAATGGTTCATAAGCTTTTCCTAGTTTGTAATCTTTTGGAGTTTTTGCTTTCAGGAACATGTAAAGTTTACGTGACTGTCACATTAGATTTTTTTTTGTTTTCAGAAGCTTACCAGTGCTTTCTTGTTTGTCCTTAACAGTATTGTGTTTTTAAAATTGGTGATTATTTTTTAATGTTACTTATACATTGTCCTTGTATTTTTATTTATTTAAGAAGATAACCTTATGGCTTTTTACAGTAATAGTACAACCTTTGCCATGCTACTTTAATTAGTAACAGTTTTCACTTCTCTCTCTAGGCAACTGATGTTTACAGCCACTTAAAGCAAACAAAACTTTTCCTTAACAAATGCCCTGAGAATTTTTCTGTCTGACTTGAACACTTAGGATGCTTTTAGACCAGATGGAAGGCTAACAGGGGAGACTTGCAAGCATTTCCTTCCCATATTTCTATTTGAATCCAGTAAGATTCAAAAGTTGCTGCGTAGTCTTAGCAGATCTGTTTGTGTGTACACACCCCACCACTAAATGTATTAAAGTGACAAATAAAAAAAGCCAAGACCCTGCTTTCATCACAGATATTAAATACATACACTGTTAGGCACTCATGCAATAGGAAAAGTAGTCTCTAAAGGGATGTGGCTAAGGGTCATTAAGGATAGCATTTCTTCCAAGACATAATTCTAAGGCACAGTGTTCATGAAATTACTTGTAAGGGCCCGTGTGCTTCTGTACCTGTCCTCAATCATGAAGTAAAAAGTCTATTTGCTGTAACACTGATTTTTCAATTTCAAAATGGCTACTTTGAAAGGAATCCTTGGTCTAGACCAGAAGACTTTAGCAACCTTTATGGCCTTATGGTTTAGAACATAAAATCATAAGCAGCCTTTATGACCTTATGATCACACCTAGTATAAATACCTAATATGATCCAGAAATATCTCTAAATGATTCTGTTCTATAAACAATTGGTCTCCTGTCTGTTTTTCAGCACAGACTTTTTGAAACTGCCTTACCACACCTAATGCAAGTTGTGTTACATGCTACACTGTATTTCCTCTAGTATAATTCAGTATTTTCTCTACAAGACTGTAAATTTAATCAATAAATTGCCTGCATAAAAGTTGAAATGCATAATCCTAAGATTTTTACACAACAAAATTCATCCTGAATTGAAAACTCAAAAATTGCAGGTTTACATGTAAATTGTGAATTAATGTACTTTTTGTAATCTTATTTTGTGTGCTATTTAATGTTTTTCTTTTTATTAACATCAATTCCTTTCATATGAAATGATCCTGAGAGCTATGAGAAGTACCTTAAAACTTTTATATGCAGTATGTATTGATTTCAGCACTTTGATGAGTATTGTCTATCATCTGGATTATTTTCTGTCAATTTTCTTTCTGTTTGACTCATGCCATTGGTGTACGTTCCTCATTTTTTCCCATTGTGTTGCAATTTCAGAGCATGTAACCTCTAATGCCAGCGATAGTGAAAGTAGTTACCGTAAGTGTTTTTAAGTTCTTTGTTTATTCAGAACCTTCGTTTTGTCGCTCTTTCTTTGGTTTTGTTTGTCTGTCTTTTCTGGGTATTTACATGTTAAATAGAACTTCCAAGTCAGCTTCAGGTGAAATCTGTATTTGTGTATTTGGTGGAATACTGCAAATTGTTCCATGGCTTTGTTTTAAAAAAATTCCCTAGAATCACTGCAAACCTCCTTTATGGATATTTTTATTGCTGTTTATTATTTTCTTAGTTCAGCTTAATTTGAATCAACTCCTATTTTTTTTTTTTGTAATCATGCAAGCTAGCTAGACCTGTTAAATTTAAATTTAATGTTGACAAATATAATTATATGTAGCTGAGCCTCAATACTGGAAGTGTAACCCAACTGTGTAATCTGTTAAATAATGCTGTAACTATCTGAAATTTTTCACAACTGATACTCAGATTTAATATGTATATACTTCAGTGAAAGTACAGATAAGCAAACATGTATTTACCCTTGCTTTCAGCTCATTTATTCTGTCAAGTGTGGGTGCTTAGTATGAGCTGTCTTCAAAGCATACGACACACATTCAGTGCTGGAGTCAGTTTTGATAAATCAGCATGCCAGTTCTCTCTGAAGACATAGTGTCTTCCAAATACCACTTCAGTGTGCTTTTTCTACCAGAATAAGCCACAGTAGTGTTTGCTATTACCCGAGCTACAGTAGCACTCCATGTTCATGGTGGGTAATAGGCTGCATGGTGCTGCTCTGCTGGGCTTTGACATGTCTTCAACCAGAGCAAGAACAAGAATCCCACTATTCATTTCCAGTGAACATCTTCCCAGTAAGGTTGCAATCTAGACCTGGAAGCCACAATAGCAAAGTTGAGGATTTGAAGAGAAACATGAAAAGAAGGAACAGTGAAAGTCATGCAATGGTTCACTGCTCAGCTCCTGGCTGCCTGCTGTGTAATGGGCACTGCAGAAATAAGTGTCAGAATAATAAGAAAAGTGGTTCATTAACAGATATATTTGTTTTGAAGGTATAGATCTTTTCAGAGGTGATGAGCCACATATTTTCTTCCAGCTGATTACAGTGAAGGAGAGAATGTACATTCATGTATGCAAAATGCTGGTGGTGTTGCAGACTGTAATTGAAAAGAAACCAATTGAGGGAGGCATCTGTGTTCCCCAAGAAGAACACAGAATTGAGCACATATGTAATTTGCTTTTGACAAACAGAAATTTTTAATTGCACACCATTAAAACTATCTAACCATGACTGTTTCTTCATAAATTTGCTGCTTCCCTCTCTTCCCTGACTACCAAGGTTTTTCTGAGAGCTTGCTTTATTTACGTTGAAAGCTCATTATTGGTACTACTAGTTAGTTTTTTGCTCTGTTGTTACTTGAAAAGCCATGATTTTATTATGAATGTCATGGATTTGCTTATCTCAGTGTGTAATTCTGAGCACTTTTTATTAAAATATTATTTTAATTTCTTCTTACTGCTGTCTCATATGAAAGTTATCTTGATTACAGATGAGTACGGTTGTTCAAAAGGTTCATTCTATTAATACTAATTTTTCCAAAGTATTTTAAAGCAGTGACAATATATACTTTTGCCCTCAATTAGGAGATGCTTTTTACTTGTTCTTATATCTTTACTAGATTGCATAACTAATCTTTGATCTTATAGCAATGTGACTTCTCCAAAGAAGTATCATAATTATATGTGAGCTGGATCTTTCATAGATGAGTTGATAGTTGGGATTCCCTATTCCTCTCCCTAGCCTAAAAAGGGTTCTGAAAGTATATACTGTCCTTCTAAAATCCATTTGCATGAGTAACTTATTGAGATATTAAAATGTGCAGGTTGCATGGTTTCATGTCTGTCTTAAGGTATTCCTCACTTGCAACAATTTAGGAAATTAAAGTTTTCATTCATGTATTGCTGTAGGACAGCTTGAATTCAAATTTATTGCAAAATAAGAGAAATATTTCTGTTAATGAAAAGGTAAAATAAAGATTTAAAATATCAGTGGCATTTGCTTTGAAATAGAGAACAGAAATATAATAGCAATATATGAATTTATAAAAGCCTTTGTGTGCCATCTGCTTCTACACAACTGTGGTGCAGCCTTGGTATGTTCCTTTGCCTGTTTTAAGTATGGCTTATGAACATCAAAGAACGTTCCAAAATTAGACAAGTGAGATATCAGAGAACTGTATTTTCTTCAATTCAAAGCAATGTCATATGATGTGAGCTTGTGTCTTCAGAATTATAAATTCTCTGCTGTCACAGTTGATTTTTAATTATTTCATTGGAAGAAATTTTACTCAGAGATATCATGTTAGACTAGAAGTAATCTCTTAGAGAGATGGCAACTGAGGTATATTTCAGATGCTTTCACTAATATTTACAAAACCTACAGCTGTCAAAATTCAAGATTCAGTTATGTGAGTTTCATTCACTGCTAATGTGCTTCCTGGAACTGAGAACAATCCAAAGCATTCTTTGTCTTCAAAAATTAATTGATAAAATAGTAGTTGTTTAGTATATACAGTCATGGCTTTTTTGGTAGAATTAGAATGGCAGAAGATTATTTTTAAATGCCAGTTCATGATAAAGGTAATGGAAGATCTGTACACCTTGGCATTCATTTTGCCAGCCATGTATAAATGTAGAAAGTGTTCCTGTAAGTGCTGGCAGCGTTTGGAGAAGGCTCCCGGTGCCGGGGGGTTGCTCTAGCAGTGAATGACAGTGTGCACGTGCTGCATCCAGGACACCTGGGAGCAGCACAGCAGCAAGCCTTGAATTCTTCTTGTGCTTGATGTCAGCTTGACCTGCCAGTGTACGCCAGGAAGCTGTTTCTACTGTTTGTGTCTTATGCTTTAAAGCTCGGCGTTTGGCTTAGCTTTGTGAGCTTTATAATTCATGGCTCTCAAAAGATGTCCCTCATCAGTACTGTTGTAATGCTGAGCAGTGTCTGTATGGTCACAGTCCATGGAATGGCTCAGTTTAAATATGTTGCTTTAGGAAAAAAAAATACATTGATACGTCTTTGCCTTTCCATTTTAGGTGGCCAGGAGGAATATGTGTTGTCATATGAACCAGTCAATCAGCAAGAAGGTTTGTGGATCTTGCTCAGTATAAAATAATCTGAATTATTAGAATGTTTCATGTGCCCTTATGCACTAAGCACCATGATAAACTTCTTCACCCTTTTAAACTTACTGTTATTCAAATGAATAAATCATAAAGACATAAATTATTAAATAAAATCTCTAAATTATTTAGTGCAAAATCCAAAGGTGTGCTACTTCAATAATTTCTTGTGTGGTTTACATTGTGGAAGGAAAATACTGTATGCTTAACAGTTTTGTCAGTGACAACCTCAGAAATTATAGTTTTCATCTGTTTCATATTGCTTTAGCATTCTCACTGTTACTGCCACAGCAAAAAGTGTGTGAATAAATCACTTATTTATTTATTTACCAACTTTAATTGAAATGTCTCTAAACAGTCTCCCATTTCTGTATGGTCTTCTTATATGGCTAATTATGTTAATCATTGCCAAGGGATTTTTTCCAGAAAAAAGTAAAATTTAATGAAATGAAAATCAATAAGAGAAAATATTTTCTCACACTTGCATTAAAAAAAAAAAGGTTTTTACTGATTTCCAGTGGAACGGTTTTGTGTCTTTTCACCTTGGTCTTGATTGTGATTTACTGTGTGAATATAGACACAGAATTTTTAGTGTTCCAAGTCACTAGCACAGGTGCTAACAGTTGATTTATATTATTTCATAATAGCTCATATACTTCTAAATTTTTCTGATGAAAGTGATGTCATAATCTGTTACCTATCAAATAAGGTGGCAGTCGAAGTAAATACACATCACACATTAACAGGAATTTTGAGTGCCAAAATTTAATTTTTGGTTTCCTGCAGTGAGTGGTGTGGCCAAGTTGCTTTTAATAGCACTGTAAAACATTCACATGTACAGAGACTCTGACTTGATAATCATGGCACAAAGGCCCCAGTTTAGCAGGAATCTTTCAGAAGTAGTAAAAATTGTTATATAAGGCTAATATAGCCTGCGTTATTTATATCAGCAATTTGAAATACTGCAAGATGCCAAAAAATTATGGATGAGAAATGCTTAAGACCCTAGTAGAAATTGGGAAATGGTAGCCCCCTTTGATGTAAAGTAAATTATGCCTGAAGTAGAAAACTGGAGTTTTGTCACCCTCACAGGAGCAGCAGCTGGCCTGTGTGTGCCCCCTTACCAGAAGGGCTTACAAAGGGAGAAACAGCAAAAATGTTTGTTATTTAATTAATAAGTTGATAGTTACTAGATTCAAGGCATTCTTCATATGAAAATAGTAATACAGTGGAATGTAAATAGCTCTGAGTCAAATTAAAATATATTTAATAGGCCAGGCTTTAATTAATTGGTCCTTATTTGTGCAGACAGATTGAACGTAGAATTAAAATTTGTACTGCTGAAATTACATGATCATGACAACATAGTTAGGCATTATTGTCTTAAGGGTTCTTACAGTGTGATTAGACATAATCTGCTTAAGCTTAATTTTCAACCAAAACCCCTTTATTATAAATAATTAAACTACTTTTAAAAGGTAATACAGTTAATTTTGTAAGGTTGTTAATAATTATAGAAACCATTTATAGTTGAGTTGTTTTGTATGTGAGTGCTTAATTGTGGTCTTAGAGGAAAAGGAGCTTCTCCCTACACAGACACAGAATTTCATGAACTGTACTGCTGCTTAGGTGCCCATTTGAATTGAAGAGATGTTCAAACCTCCTCTTTCCTTTTTCTATTAGAATTTAGGATGCTACTTTATGAAGTTTTTTTTTCCCCCAGAGGCTTCATAATTTAAGACTCATTTTCAATCAGTGAGAAGGGTGATTTGAGAGTGAACATTAACATTTTACTATAACTGTGGTATTAACTGATTGATATTCTTCTTGATATTTTTCTCTTTAGAAGTACATGTTCTTTTAAGTATTAAAATCATTGCTATGTGAGAAAGTTTATTTTGATGAACTTTTAAAATTTAACAATCATGTGAAATATATCTGATGTTATTCCTTTATGTTTAATAGTCAGCTACACTCGACCTGTGATTGTTTTGGGACCCATGAAAGACAGAATAAATGATGACCTGATCTCAGAATTTCCAGACAAATTTGGTTCATGTGTTCCACGTAAGTCTCAGCAAATTCTAAAACAATTTTAAAATATACTTTTCTCTTTATTTTTTATAGACATCCTCTGTATGTTGGATTTTAAAAATGTTAATATATTGTTTAAACTTTATAGACCTATCTATATATTGTCAACCTCTTTGTGACAATCTTGCAGTATAAATGGGAGACTTTTTGGGTATTGTAGGGAAAAAAGTGACTGTTTTTTATTTTGCTTTAAAACCTACTGGTTTGTATTCAAAGATACTACTAGACCAAAACGAGATTATGAGGTGGATGGACGTGATTACCATTTTGTCACTTCTCGAGAGCAAATGGAGAAGGATATTCAGGATCACAAATTCATTGAAGCTGGCCAGTACAATAATCATCTTTATGGAACAAGTGTCCAATCAGTGCGAGAAGTAGCAGAAAAGGTAAATCAGTGTCACTTACTTTCATTTACTGAGGTGATTACATGCCTTTGCTGACAGGGAAAAAGAGAAGAATGGCAAGAGGCCATTAGGAACACTCTGACTTTTAAATGAATTTTTGTAAAACTAGAAACAAAGCATTTTGTCACAGATGCATTTAGGGAAATAATGAAGCTTTGGAATAATGAAAGCATCATGATTAAATTGTGGGAAAAGAGCAACCATAGTGTGCCCTCTTATTTAAAGAGAATATAGAAGAAATAACTAGAATTAGAGGCTAATTAGCCTAGCTCACATACACAGATCATTCACTAATTAAGATTAGTGCTGGTGGAGTTAATTAATATGATGATCCCTTTGAAGTAGACCTATGCAGAAGAAAGCTTGTAAAAATGTTATTCTTTGTGCTCCTCATGGTTTTAGCTAACAAAGAGAAAAGAATTCATTTTTTAAAGTATTTTTCCATAACTACCCGTGTATTTTGAAGATTGACCTTACCTTACTGTTTCTATTCCAAAGTGATTTAACTATTTCTTGCAAATTCTAATTACTTTTAAAGTCAAACTGAAGTTGACTTGATCTGTCTGAAAAAAAATGGGAAAAAGAATGTATTTCTGAGAGTAAGGTGTTTGTCTTAAAGAAAAAAATTTGCTGAAAATTTTTTGCAAATGTTCCTTGCTGAGTTGATGAGTGTTGTTCTACTGCTCACAAGTCCAGTGCATTTACAGTAGCCAATGTTATTTGATCTCTATGAGAGAAGGAGCAGCAATTTTCCAAGTGGGAGCTCACAGGTGTGGGCACTGTCAGTCTGGAAGTGTGGGAGGCACCCCATGTGCCACAGGGCTGTAGTTGAGTCCTCTGGAAAACTCCAGACCATTTTGACCAAATGGGTGAGTGTTGCTTTATCTGACAAATTAATTTACTGGAAGCAAAACCAGGACAAACAGGATGAGGTTCTGTGAGTCAAGGGATGTTTTCTTCTGCTGTCTTTGTCACCATAGGGAATGGAACCTGGCCCCATGGGATTCAGTGAGAAAAGGAAAGAATATTAATTACAAAATTGTTCAAGTAAATGAACAGTACTTTGTATGGGAGGCTGAACAAAGCTGTGGAACTGTCATGTATGGTTAAATGATGAAACTATTGAACAGCTTAAATGTTGTAAATCTGTTGGCAGTTTCTTCACTTGGTAGCACAAATACAATCCTTCAGTTCCATCCTGAACCTGAAACTGGCTTTGTTCTTTTGTCCATCTGTTGGGATTAGTAAGGTACAAAAGTGCTATGAATCCTTCATAAATGGACATGAAGAACAAAGTATTACCAGATGTCTCCATGCAGTTAAATCTCTTGCACAGGCACCATGGGACTTTGGGTAGATGCAGCAATTTCTCAGTTGCAGCTAACATTATTTTTCTGGGAAACAATGGTCTATCCTTTAGAACTTTATTTCAAAGTCATGACAGGGCTGCAAGCTGGTTGATCTGGGAATACTCCCATCCTTGTATTCTTTTCCGTCTTGCTGAAAAGATAAATCTTTTCAGTGGGTTTTATGGTTAGGATACAAAAGATGATTTCCAAACTTTCTACGATCAGTTTAGGAGAAGATAGAACAGAAGTGACTGCTATTACCCCAAAAGAACCACAAACAATATTCTTAAAATAGACTTCAATTGTGTTCATTTGCCCATGCTTGCAGCTGATCCCTGTCTTGCTCATTTCCTTACCCACAATGGACACAGCTAAAGATGCTTTCTGATGTCATTGTTCAGTTATAGAAGGCACTGGCTGCTGTGCTGTGCTTCTCAATCAGATGCACTGCAAGTAAGGAACTAAAATATGTAAAATATTATTCTAAATGCACTGTGCAAAGAGCAAAATGTTTCCCTGGATGAAAACATCATTGTATCATGATGTACTTGTGTTTCTTTTCCTTGTCTTTCAAATCTTCACTTGAAAAGAATGTTCATATCCTCTTTCCTTTGAAATTATCAGCAGTTTGCAAATCTCTTTGTCTCAAGGTCACAGTTATTGCACATTCATTGCTGATTTGGATTAAACTGTCATGGTTATATCCCATAAGGTCCAGCACAAGTACTGTGCTGGCTCTCTAGCCCTCCAACCATTGCCCCAAATTCTTTGGATCCTGGAATAAGTTGTTGGGTCAAACAGCAAATAGTGTTTTATTTGAAAAAGAAGAAAAGACCAAATAATGCTCATAATTCTCAGTTCTCAGAGCATGTGCCACATTTAAAGACACGGACAGACCAGCACACATAAAATACTCTGCTAGGACATTCAGACACCTATTTTAAATGTTACCAGTTGGCATCCAGACCCATGGACTGGATCTGGGAAACAGCTAACATCAGCTGAAAGCATACAGACATATATATTGTTTATGTGGGAAAAACACTTCTCTTTAAGATTTCCTGAAATAAAATTCTGGTTTTGTTGAGCAAAAGATCAAATGTAAATGATCCCAGTTATTTCTTGTGCCAGGAAGCAGAAGCATGTCTGTCATTTCGGACATTCTTCCAGGAACGATCTCCCAAGAGTTCAGGAATGGTGTATGATATGAGTAACCTTTGGTTATATGGTACCTGTGGGCTTGTATCCTGGCTTACAGATTTCTGCAATTCACATTGGTCTCCTGCTAAAGAAAAAGCTGTTCTTAATGTAGTCACCTGAGAGTGGTTTTCTGTTCCTCTTCCCCTGTACCCTTCTAAAATGATGGTATGTAAAATTAATCTTATGCTACTCCAAAAGGAAAGAAAATGTGTGAGGTGGAAATGAGCGTATATGAGATGAAAGAAGCTGAGAACAGGAAGAGCTTTTGACCTGAAGGTGGAAAATTCTTTACAGTGGGAGAATAGAGAGAGGAAGGAAAGCAGCCATACCATGTTGTCTTTCAGCTGCCCAAGGAATGGTCAAGTTATATTTGTTTCTCAAGAGATGAACAACAAATCAACACAAATAAATTGCATTCACCATCTCCAGTGTGCTACTTCCACTGGCTGGTACCTGGGGGAGGGGAGAGGGTTGTGTGCAGTTCCATCTGAAAGTTCTATGGTGGCATATTTCCCTGCCAGCAGGGGTGGGCACTCCCTCAGGTATGCCAGTTCAATCATCTGGCTCCTCTCTAAACTCCATCTGTGACGTGACCACCTCTCTAAAGCATCCTCAAATTAGTACCAAAACAAAGTAAAATAAAACATTTTGGTGGTGTGGTTGAAGTCCAGCTGTTCCACTATGCAATTTTGCATAGCTGATTGGGCTGTAATGAAGAAAGGAAGGAAGAAAGATGAGTCAGGAACATCTCAAATGATGTGTGATCCAGCAGAGGAGACTGGGGACCCTTGTGCCATAGTGGTGACAGTACCATTGATGCAAATACTCTAATTTTGCTGGTTTCAGTGCAGACATGTTTTCTCTTCTCAATTATATGCCATGCCACTTGTGACTTAAACTTTGCTTAGTGCTGTTTTTCCTCTCTCTCACATTTTAGGGTAAACATTGCATTCTTGATGTTTCTGGTAATGCGATCAAAAGGTTGCAGATTGCCCAGCTGTACCCAATCTCCATTTTTATTAAACCCAAATCAGTGGAAAATATCATGTGAGTAAAAGTAATGTATCATGCTAAATTGTTTGAGACTGTTGTATTTGAAAAGCCAAGTGTAAGTTATGTGCAGACAATTGTAATGTTTGCATTTTAAATAATATTTAATTCCCTGAGTTTAATATTTAGGGACTTTAGGATGGGACTTCTAATCCAAATTAAAGTGCTTGAATGTCATTGTGTTAACATAATGCCAAAACAGGTCATTGCCACAACAGTCTTTGCTTGGTGTTTTTAGGGTTAACCCTCTTGTTAGGATTAATACTCCAAGAACAGTTTAAAACTTTAAAGACTCCAAGTATTTGATAGTGGTTTAAAAAAGGTATAATGTTGTCACTTTCAGGGAAATGAATAAACGCTTAACAGAAGAGCAAGCCAGGAAGACATTTGAGAGAGCCACGAAACTGGAGCAAGAATTTACCGAACACTTCACAGGTGTGTTTTCTTGTGACTGCTCACTTGCCAGAGTTGAAATTTTATTGCTTGCTGAAAAATACTACTTGTCTGACCACTGAGATAGTGAGCTTTGCTTTTCAGATGATCTGTGATTACTTTCAGGTATAGAGCCATCTTAGTTAGTATCTCTACACTGACTTCACTTTGATCAATTAACTTAATATACACAAAAATGTACTGGGAGCTTAATTTAGGTTTTAA
Organism: Petroica traversi; assembly: GCA_025920805.1. Classification (NCBI taxonomy): domain Eukaryota; kingdom Metazoa; phylum Chordata; class Aves; order Passeriformes; family Petroicidae; genus Petroica; species Petroica traversi. The sequence continues at coordinate 5,637,996 of JAHLSL010000045.1, read as the reverse complement.
GAACTGTAAGACTTCCTACCATTTTCCTGAGTGTTGAAATGCAGATGTTTACTTTGTTGGTGTCTTGTACAGACAAGGCTCTTGCAGACCTGAAATTGCTCAACAAAGAGTCTTGTTGGAAATTGTTGATTACCTTTTTTAAAAAAATTGGGAAATTTTTATATGATCAAGCATAATGGCAAAGGAAGCTTCTCAAAATTGAACTCTACAGCATTATGGTACTTAGGGAATCAAATTTGTGCATGCCATGGGCCTCACTGTAACAACAAGGGATGGGCTGCAGTCACTCAAACTGTGCTCTTTCTTTGCATTGTGGCTTCTAACATGGGCAGGTTTGTCAAGTCATGACCTTCAGGAGCCCAGAAATGAACCCTCCCTATTCCTTTCCAGACAGGCAATTGCTCCTTTCCATCCCTTATGTTCTCTTTTGCAGTGTTTCAATGTTTGCTGCCCTGTTCACTTATTTTCTGTGATGTGACTCCTTTGCCCAGTTGCTTCTCTCTCTACATCCTACATGGGCAGAGCTCTGAATGCAGGAGTCTGCTCCAGCTGGGCAGAGACACAGGATGGGAGGGTGGCTTCACAGAGGAGGAAGTTAGAGGAACCAGTAAATTCCCTGCCCAGTCTTCCCTCTGCCTTGTTCTCTGCATTTTGTGCTACACACTTGTCAGTCTATCCCAAGACTACCTTGTTCTTCCCATAGCTCTCTCTCACCCAGAAAGTCATGGGACTTTCAACATACCTTGAAAATTCCTCCTATTACAGAGTCCCTTACCAAATGGCTTGCAAGTGTACCAGTTTGTTCAGAAAATGAATGAGTTTATTTTGGTACATATCAATTAAATATTTAGATAGTAACTGGTATTATCATAGGCTGTCTCAGGGATTATGTAGGACACTAGGAAATTAAGGGATGTAAATCATGATGTTTCAAAAACTAAAAGGACTTTTCAAGTGCTTAAGTGTTTAGATCCATGATTTTTCTCCAGAGTATAATGCTTGTTGACAGAGGAAGATGGGCACATTTCTCTCCTTGATAATCAAGTTCAAAAATTCTCTCTTGAATCTGAGATATTACAGGTCCCAATTACAATTTGGAGGCTGCTACCCATGTGAGTCAGGTGCTAAAACAGAAAGTTTTATCTAATCTGTTCAAAGATACCACACTGGGCACATCAGTGGTAACTGCAACCAACTTCAGGTTCCGTTTCCACAGAACTACTTAAACTTTACCCTGAAACACCCACCACAAACACTTCCTTCTTCAGTTTTGAGGTTTCTAATGGCAGCAACCTCAAATTTTGCATTGCGGAGACATTTCTAATTCTGTTGTGCTGTGCACATTATATTTGGCCTATAACAACGGAGCAGCCTCTTCCCACTCCCGGGCAGTACAACATGGGGCTGCAGACAGAAAGTTTTTAAGAGATGAGAATGGGATGGTAGGAATAAAAGGGAGCTATTTGCATGAAAACAAAGCTCAGAAGCAGCGGTACTCTATTAATGCACAGAAAAGTGAGTCTGACCTGCCTCCAAAACTGTCTTTCATGCTAAACTTTACTTCTTGGATTATTGACACTGAGATTGTGACACAAATTAAGAAGTTGCTATCTCACAGTGATTGCTCTTCCAGACTGAAGTGTTGGTAAGAACATCTCAAACTTCATCTTCATTTTCACCAGACCATATTTTATTCTGCTGTGTCAGAACACATCCATATTGGCTCATTTCTAATTAATTTCTAGCCTTGGCAAAAATATATCTTAACTTATACCATAGGAATGGCTACAGATTGCACTTTTAACTGAATAAGGAAGCTGTTTTTCTGTAAAACTTGAATCTGTTGTCTGGACAACAAGCTCCATGAGTTCCTTCTCTTTTTAGCCAAAAGCAAAGGTAGGGCTAGCAGGCAGACATCCCAAGGTCAGCCAGCCTTGCTGTGCAGCTTCAGGATTGAGCTGAGGAGTTCACCAGCCTGTGAGGACACAGCCCTGCACTGTCTTGCTTCGTGTTGGAAACACAAATGAAAGTTGAGCCAAAAAGAATACTGGAGGATGTGAATTGACTCGGGCAAAGTGGAACATGTGGCTAGGAAAAGGGTAAAAAGCTCCTCAGGTGTATGTATATACTTGCACTCTGTGCTTCACTGCAGCACAGAAAGCAGGAATGTCCATGGTGTCTGTTCCTGCAGCACTCAGAAATCCTCCTGCCACTCTGAGGGGAAGGAGCAGCTTGGTGTGGAGCAGCCTGGTTTGTGCACGGAGCGAGGGGGGATGATTGCTGATTGCCACATTGTGTTTTGCAGCTATTGTCCAGGGAGACACACTGGAAGAAATCTACAACCAAGTGAAACAGATCATAGAGGAACAGTCTGGTCCTTACATCTGGGTTCCAGCAAAGGAAAAATTATGAAAACAGATTTTTATTTTTCATTTTCTAACTGACATCACCTACTACATCTGACGACTCTTAAGCCCTTCCAGTGGAGCCTGCCTCTAGTTCTTTCCAGCGTGGTTCATACCCTAACCATCACATTCTGCAGTTCCCATAATGCTTTACATTTGGTGTCTCTCTTAGTTTAAATAATTTGTATTATTGTGTGTTGTTGGTTTGCCATTTTTCAAACATGTCAGTGGAATGGCCTGACCAGCTATTAGTTTAGGGTGGGGGTGGGAGGGAATTGCTTGGTAAAATTCCTTAATGTTTAAGGGAAAGTAACTTTCAAAGATTTTTCAAAAAAGCTTTATAGACGTTCTTTTAAAATTTCATAATAATTGAAAGAAAAGCTGTATTCAAGGAAGCTGTAAATTATGAGTAACTTTGCACGCTTAACTTTAATAGCATGGTTTGGTCAGGGCAATCAATTTCAGGTTTTATTTTCTGAGTTCAATCCTGTTGTCACGGTATCTTTTTTTCTTTCCAGGCAGTTAGAAAGAAACTTTCAAATTTTGAGTTAGCATTTTCATTAAGTCCCATTACTACTCCTTAAAGGGATATTCATTTTCTTAATTTCATACGGATATTCTTATAATCTATTTTTTCATTTTTTGCCAATAAAATTGCTAGGGACAAAGATATGTAATGTTTTTAATCTTCCTCATGAAACACTCTTTATAGTGTGTTACAGAAATTCTTTATAGATAATGGTCATCACACTTTTTGAGCCTAAAAAGATGTTTAGGTGCTAGGAAACCTTGTATTTTTCAGAGGAATGCCAAATTTCCATTGGCAGTAATTCAGAAAACAGCTGCAGAGATGGTCATTAGGGCAATGAGAGAATGATTCATAGCCTAAAAATGTGTGTGTTCTTAGGGGTCAGATTTTAATGAATATTTTACCCACAATAACTGCCTATTTTGTTATAATAAATATATATATATTAAACTTTCTTTAACTAAACTCTGTAACTATGGGAATTATTTTCTTTACATAGTTGCGCACACGTATAAATATATATATATAAAATATATATTTTTCTTTTACCACCTACTCCTAGCTTTTTGTTTTGAATAAAAATTAAAAAAAAAAACAAATTAGAATTTACCTTCCTTAATCACGGAAAAATCAAATGGGTTGTGATGGCTGGGCATGAAGTCCAGGGAATATTAGTACAAAAAAATCCAACATGCAAGTTCTCCTCTTTTCTACGGAATTCCGGATGTTTGTTTTCCCCCATCCCCTTTGTAATATGCATGTCTTAACCAAAGGGAGAATTCAGAGTCAACAATATATTTTTTTCTGTACATGTTTGTCTCGGATTGCACAGGCACAAGATCTTCCATTTGCAATGCACAACCTTCTGTGCTGAATGTTATGAATACGTTGTACCAAAACCTTCAACAATGAAATTCTCTTAATTCCCCTATTATTTGGTCTGCCATTGCTTGTTTGCAATTGATTGTTTTTGAGAGGGATGTACTTATCGCAGTCACAGGGCAGTCACACAACCAAGTCAGCTTTGGTTTGTAAAGAATTATCAACACTATCCATTCCATTTGTTAGAAAGAGGAGAACAGCTAATAAACTTTATTGTACAATATATTTGTCAAGTGTGTTTTTAATTATGATAAATACAGGTGTTGTAGCACTTTAGAATAATTGGCTGAGACTGTAAACAAAAATCATGTGTTAGAGAAACACTGGTGGCCACACTGGGGCTAGTGAAGTTACTGCATTAAAAGCAGATTTAAACTGGGACACAATTATTGCTGGTGCTGCATGGATTATAATGAGGCTTACAGGGAGTTAAAGCTGCTGGTGCAGCTAACAAAAGAGTTTCTGGTTTTCAAGATTTGGTAAGTCGGGTGTGCTGCCTTTCTGAAAATTCCTGCCCATGAAAGCACATGGTGGACAGGATTGATGCAGATTTTGATAAATAATGTCATAAATTTTTTAGGCAGCTAGAAGTGTAGTTATCTCTCTCTTTGAAAGCGACACATTGTTTGAGGTGGGTGTGAAACATAAAAGAGAAACTCTAAAAAAAGTAGAAAGATAGGAAGCAAATCTGCAAACACATCTAAGAACTCTGTATTGTATATACTTTCTTTTACCTCTTTTTTTTAACCCATCAGAAAGAGCCCTGTTCAGCTGAGTAGGTCTGGGAGAAATTGGTCTTTCCTGTGTTGGAGTGTGTGAGTAACTGCTCCTGAACTTTGTCCCCAGCACTTGTTGTATCACCCACCACTCCACTCAGACTGAAGTCCACTGCAATTACCTTGCACAGTTGTCATGCAGGACTGAAAACAAGCCTTGGATGAAGAAAACCCAAAGGACTCTGGAATATTTGCTTTGCATTTTTGGTTTTGTTTGTTTCTGATGTTGCCTGTGAGCCTGGCAGAAAAGTTGATTCTGAGAGCCCTGATGCTCCTTGTCTTATCTTGTGTAATTGTCACACTTTTGCATTACTTAGTGTTTCTCTGGGTCTCATTTTTCCAGCATCAGGTGCTGATGTATCTTTGATTCCTGGGTACAGTTTTCTGTATTTTACAGTTCTGTTTTACAATACATGTACTTTGTTTAAGGCTTCTCATTTAACTACTAGAGTAATTAGGAAATCCAAATGGCATCATACTAATGCATTATCACTCTTTTGCTGGCCCAATGAAGGCATTCTGGGTTTTATTCTTGCCTGACAACCCAACTATTAGTAAGTGCTTTATAGAGCAATGTGTCATTGCTACATAAGCTTGATAAAGTATTTGTTATTCTCTATTATTATTGCAAGTTATATTATTTCCTTGTAGGCATTTTTGCTAAATTGTGCTGAAAACTAGGTTAAGAAATTTAATACCTCCTCAAAGCACAGATACTCATGGAGTTAAGAATGAAATAGGAAAATTATCTAAATTCTGATAAATGTACTTGTGTACATTAGAGGGGGTTGTGTTCGGAATAGACCTCCTGTTTGAAAAGGCTGCTCCTCTGCCTTCTGAACCATTCCCAGAGAGGATCAGAAGAATCACAGGAGAGCCCTGGTACTGGATTTGTGTCTTACTAATCCTGCCCTTGCAGTCTTAAGCAACTGCTGCCGGCACTGTGCATCGGCCTTGTCACCAGTATAGGAATGTAAGCCCTCTGCAAATATCAGGGAAAGAGGGCTTCAGATGTTAATCTGACCAGCAGGAAGGGCACAGGAAGAGTCCCAGCAATGGGTCCTTGAAAACATTTGGAAATCCTCCAGTGGCACCAGGTTGTTCTTTAACACTTAAGACAACAAAGGAACGATTAATGGTCTAAGCAGCCAAGAATCAGAGTTCAGCCATGAAGTTTTGTTTGGGAAGAAGTTCTGGAGGGATCATTCTCTATTTTTTTAAAATTCTAAACTTGAAATAGCAATTAATTGACTCAGCTGTTGTCTTAGGGGTGCTACTAAGGGTTAATTCCTGCCAAACTGCAGTGAGGTAGCTGATGAGTGCTGGAGGCCTCCTGCCACACTCCCGGCTCTGCAGGCTGTTGGGGATGCCCAAAGCTGTATGGCTCATGCTCTCCCTGGGTGTGAGGACTCACAGGACACAGCTCTTCTGTGCTGGGAGCTGGGTGCTGAGCTGAGAAATGACATTCAGCAGAGAAAACAGCACTCAATGGCTTTTATCTAAAGTGTTAAAGGCAGCTGCAGTTCATTGACTAGTAAGAAATGAAGAAAAGGGCAGCACAAATGAGGGTGGATCTGTGAAAGTTACACTAAAATTCACAGCAGCTTTTAACTGAGCTACTGTCAGCAGTTTTGATTCTTTCTGGGAGAAAATCCTTCCTGGGCCTTCTCTTAAACCTTAAAATAAGTCAGAATAATTTGGGTATTTTATAAATATTGCTATTAAATATCAGGAAATGTGCACTTAGCATGTGCTGACCACCTGTAGAATGTACAGGCTTTGTTGTTATAAGAGCCTGGCTTCTGATTATGGCTTTATGCAATTTGTGACAATGCTGAGAATGTGGCATCAAGTGACTGTCTGCTCTGTCAGATAAACTGCTTACCTTGAATCTCCTCCTGCTTCCTGAGCCCTCTCTGAAGGGAGAAATAGATCTCATATTTAGAGTGAGGATGTGGTTCCACAGCCCTGCCTCACACACTGTGCAGCAGTTTATTGAATAAAGTCTGTGGGTGGTGCCAAAGCTGTAGGCACCTCATTGGTGCCTCAGATGTTTTGCAATTTCCAGGTCTGATGTGAAGAGGCACAGAGAGAGGCATGCTTTCTTTTGCAGGAGTCATTAGGGGGTGACGCGTGCCAAGGTAAGTGTGGTTTATTGTTGAGCAAAGTGCATCAGCTGTTGAATGCTGCTGATTTTCACCTAAGACCAGGCTGGAGCGAGCACTCTAGCAGAAGCCTTGATCTCTGGGAGTTCTGAAGGCTGAAAAAATCACAGATCCCAAAATTTTCACCATGAAGAGCTCCAGAAATGTCTTCTGTCTTCTCTTCTTTCATGCTGGTAAGTATCCTCCAAAAGCTTTTGCTGTGGTAAGGGACTTGTGAGAGAGCAAAAAGAAACTAGAACCACTTCAGAGCCAATATCATGTGGCCAGAAAAATAAACAGAAGAAAATAATAAAAAAAGCAGTAGAAAAGGCTGCATTGAACTCTATTTATGTATCTTGTCATTGTTGTCAAATGTTGTATTTCCTCAGCTCTGAACCAATTTCTGGTTCAGTGTTGTCCGTTTTTCAGAACAGTGAGCAGGTCTATCAGACTTGGTAAAAATAGAAATAATTGCTGTGTTTCACTTCTCATGCTCTGTGCAACATGTTGGCTTTCTCCTGTCACTCCCAAGTTGTATTGGTGAGTGCTTTTAATTTCACCAGAGGTGTACATGCTGTTTCTGAAGCACTCTTCAGTTCTTCAGAAAATAACTGGTCCTAGTTGATTCTTTTCTTCTTTTTTTCCCCCATTTTTTCTGTTGAAAACCCTTAATAGTGTAGTAGTAGCTGTATAAATAGCCATTTGATAAGATATTACACAAAGTAGTACCATTACTTTGAGGAGTTATTGGGATGTCTGTCAGTGATAGTTATAGGTGTGTTTAGGGCTTTGAGCGTATTTCAAATGGAAGTTGCCAACTTCTGCCATTTCAAGCTTTATGTATATCTACTGATATACAGAAGGGCCAAAATTGAGAATAACCTTGGATTCAGGCACTGATCTGATGTTTTAAGCTGGTTTTTCCTTGGCAGTAGGAAGAGAGCCTGACTGCAGGCCTCTATCTCAGGCCCACTTCAGATGGATTAACTTGTAAGGAAGGAGCCAGGACATTGCCCAGATCTGACTTTCCTCTAACAGCAAAGTTCAGCAATTTGGAAAGGGACCCAAAAAGACCTGGTTTTGATGAATGAGGAAAAAAAAAAATCAACAGATTCACGGTGTTTCACTATTTTGGCTGAAATATAGAGCTAAATCAACTTTGTGTTTGGCTAATGATTTCTTCTTACAGTTCATGCTTTACCCCCTGTGTGTCTATATCTAAAATCAGAATGCTGAGGCTGAAAAATGGCACTTGGAATACATACACACTGAGATGCTGACTCCCCAGTTTGATTTCTATTTGTTTATGTTTATAAAAAGAAAACCCCAAAATGAAAATCAGGATTCTTCTTCCTGTCCCAGGGAATTACTGGTGAAAATTTCACCCTGACAGATGAGGTAGTACAAATGTTAAGTTTCTGTGAGGTGTGTTTTTACCATGACCTGCTGTGCCTTTCTCCCAACCATCTTGGTTCTCAGAATTCCAGCCATTCAGAGTTGGGCAGTTATTTCTCTCTCTACTGGCATATGCTGCCATGAAAACTTCCTGTAAGCTTTCCAAGTCTGACTTAATATTTGTTGACAGCAGTGGAGTTGGCTCTGTGTTGCAGAGGAACAGCAAGCCAAACCCACTGTTTCAGTATTGGATCTTTTGGCATCAACAGTCTTGTTTAGTCTGCAGCCACCAAGTGAGAGGATGTGCACGGAGCACTCTCGGGCACTGGCGGGGTCATTTTTAACTTGCACAGTCAGATGTGGCGTCTCGGCTGCACAGCACTGGGGGGGAAGTTCAGCACCAGTTAGAGGTATTAGAAAACCACATGATAAATGGTTTACAGCAGACTCCAGCTTAAAAATGGAAATTGTAGAAGAGCAGTGGGATGTTGTATCCCTGCTTAGGAGAATGACCCGTGCCTGTTTGTCAACGTAACCCACGCTCGCGTTTCCATTTCACCGCACTGTCTGCGCACGATGGCGTCTCCCCACAAAAGCAACCAAGTGTCTGTAGCTTTGGCACTTAGCAGGGTGGTGTTTGGGGCTGCTGAAAGGCACCTTTCTTTGCTAATTAATGGAAATCTCCACTACTCAACTTGAGTGTTTTCATTCATGGCTCTGCCCTCCCCCTTTCCTGACTGTGGTTATGATCTCTTATGAAAGACTGTTTTGAAGGGCCAGGTTTACTTTTCTAGTTTCCATAATAAGCCTAGTGGCAAGGCTTTTGAGCACCTCAGGTTGCTTTTTTAATTCAGACCAATAAGGGCTGGGGCAGGACTCCAGGTACTAACTAGCAATACTTGAGACTAGTTGTTTTTGGAGAGTCCCTTTGGTTTTGTAGCATATCATTTTAAATAACAATTTCACATGCTTTTGGCTTGATTAAGATGATGTATTCTGCAAGATGTTTAGGACAGTCTGGATGCCCTGACCTATTCCATGGTACCCGTATTTCTTATGTCAGAAACAAATGCCATTGGATTTCATTATCTGAGTCTGATCTTGTGGTCAGTCCAAAAAAATTTCAGTATTCATATTAATTGGAATGAAAGTGGCAATCATCTCTAAGGACTCACAATCAAGTGAGCCTTGATTTTTTTCTGTTTAGAGGGGAGAAGCAGAAAAAAAGTTTGGCTGTAAGTGGTAAGCTCTGTTACAAAAGCTCTGATGTGTTTTTTGTAATATTTTCTCTTGGTGTTGTGTTTGCAGCTCTCGGCCTGGAGCGTGTCCGGTGGTGCACGGTGTCTGAGCAAGAGCTTTCCAAGTGTAATGGCATGAGCAAGGCCTTTGGTGAGGCTGGCCTCCTTCCCCCTCTGGAGTGTACAGTAGGGGGGTCAGCTGCTAACTGTACCCAGATGATCAAGGTGAGCTGTGAGTGGCAGCAGTGCCATTAGTTTCATTTCTCTATGTGCCTAATAATAATCTCCTGGCAAGGTGCACTGTTCTGTGGTGTGTGGCCATCCAGGCAGCCAACCTCTGCTTCCTGGCATTCATGCTCTGACAAATTGAGGCATATCTTTTGTAAAGGTATTCATATGAACTTGAATGTCAGGATGGCCCCATGTCATCTGTTTGGCTGCTCACATATGGCCAGTCATTAGGAACACAGTGAAGTCTTAAATATTTCCTCCCAAATACTAATCTTTGATTTGGGAATTGTGTCAGATCTATTTAGCAGATATTTAAGAAGGGATGGAGCTACAAGATGCAGGCAGTAGTTAAAGCTGTGCTTAGCCTCTAAGTAGATTGTGTTTTGATAAACTCTGGATCAAACTCCCATTTCATGGTCCTGTCATGGAAATTGCTTTATAAACAGATGAGCTGAGTGTAATCAAATCAAATCTCCCAATACTGAGTACAAGAAAGAGGCAAAGCGGCCAGTGGGGTGAGCAAAGGGCAAACCTGTATTAAGCTGTATTAATTCAGCTGCCCAGAGTGTGCTCAGTTTCCAAAAAGAGCATGCCCCTGGGAAAGGTTTTAAAGACTGTGAACATGCGGATTTTCAAAATGATGTATGCAAAATAATTCCCTTCTTTGGAGGGGGTAGGAGGTAAAAAGTGGCTGCTGGAAGAAGTGTGGAGGAAGGTTATCATGGTTGTCATCACTGGCAAAGTGAGGGGGAAGGGAAGGCTGGCTGGCTGTGTTAATAAATAATGTTCTTTGTAGATATGCTCAAGAATCAGGTTTTTGTGGAGATGTAGCCTGTCAAGGACAAGAGGTTCAGAGTAAGGAAAGGAGATCTGAAAGAATAGTTTGAAGGGAGAAGAGGCAGATGATTGGGTGGCTAGAAAAAAGGAACAGATTTCAAAAACTGACATCTTGTAATTTTTGTCAAGGAAGCAGAATGGTTGTCTGACTCCTAAAACTACCTCATTGCCTCTTGATAAATACTGTTCTTGAGCAAGGGTGTCTATTGAAAAGTGCTGAGAGCAGGTACAGATGTGGATCTTACCTTGGGATTCAACAGGACATTCTAATGTCAGACCTTCCCCAAACCACTTGGTTGATTGCTGCATTGAAGAGAGGGACTTGTTAGACTCTGCAAAGCAGATTATTTAAAGGGCTGATGAGTGTCTGCTTCTGAAATACAGAGCTCACAGAATTATATTTGCAAGCCATTGGAAGTAGCAGGCAGGCAGACAGCATGAGTAAGTTGCTTTCTGATAAAATGATTTTTCACTGTAAGGCTTCAGACAAGACTTTGTCCTTTAGATCTCCTTTTTGGTTTTTCTCCTTTATGCTAATAATCTACTAAATATTCAAGCTGGCCTACTCTGTGTAGGACTGTGTGGAATCCCTGAGTTGGCATCTGCACTGAACTCTGATCTTTGAGGCCAAGAAAGGAGCAGGACACAGTGGCCGAAGAGGCAGATGCTGTTTTGTAACACTGCATAACTTGGACTTAGACCTGTGAATGTGTTAGCACATGGATAAAGGAAAAAACCTTTTTGACTGAAGGTGTGTAAAAATTAAGAAATACCTAAATATTTAACTAGGGAACCTGACAATATTTAATGTGACCAGAGCTCATTTTCAGCAGGTCTTTAAAACACTTACGTAGGTAATTCTCAAATGTTGGACACACAGAAATAAACTTCCTCAGAAAATAATGAATAGAGTATTACTATCACATGTATACTTATTAAAAATTTGTATGTGAATCTCTTGCTTTTGCTAAATTTATTGCCAAATACTTGCTGAAAAAAAAAATGCCCACACTGCTGTTGATGCCACCTCAGCAATAATTGTGTGTATTTAAAGTAGACATCGGTAGCCTGAAAACTAATTCATGTTAAATACAACAACAGACCTTTTTTGTCTTGTGCTATTTTTACAGAAGCGATTGATCAGAGGCTCTGTATCTAAACAGAGCTCAAAGGTTCAGCTTTTCAGTCAGAAAAGTGCTATTTTCTATGAAAATATGGCTGTTTAACATACCTCATGGCTTTAGCCCTTTCCATTTTATCTGCTCTACTTCCTGTTTACCACCCATTCTAGAAGCTCATTTTGTTCTCCCTGAGGGTAAGATCTTTCTAACTCCCACCTCCTCTCCTGTCAGAGGTTCCTCCTAAACCACAGATTTTATTAAACTGTCCTGTGCTCTAACCCTCACCAGTGCAATATCACATCAAGTTATTCCAGAAAGATTGTGTCTGTTCTTTAAGATGCAAATATCTCCCAACCCCAGGTCTGCTTCAGGTTCCCTTGCATTTTTTCAGCTCTCATTCATGAGAAGCAATTCTCAGGATATCTGTTGTCTCAGCTAATTAACGAATATAATATTTTTTCTCCTTCAGGCCAAACAAGTAAAAGATTTCAAATTACATGGCAACTTCAAATCTGGTTTAGATGCCAACATTGACATGTTATCTGTGCTTTCACATGATTCTTTAAAAAGTGTTCAAGCTCCTTATATGGTTCAGCTTTTGGGAAGTTGCTGTGCTGTGCTGGGCAGTCCTAGCCCTCTCCTGACCAGTGCTTTGCAAGCTCCTAAGGGATGGAGAAACTAAATGACCTCCTCCAGGGCCAAAACTAGAGGTTAAGCACGCTGATAAGGAACTTGGAATCAGCCTAGAAATGTAAAATGTCATGCTGCTGATTATTTTGTTGGCAGTATCTTTCCCCTGTGGGAATGCCCTCTCCTGGCTCCCATAGGCTCAGTGCACACTGGGAGCTGATTCTGCTGGCCAGAGATGTGCACAGCAGTCCTGGCCTTGCTGCTGGGGGAGCCCCATCCTGTGCTATCCAGAGCAATCCCAGCCAGCTTGGTTTTACAGTCAACAGAAAATACCAGTGTTGTTGGACACTTTCCCCAAAGTGAATGCCTCAGATTTGTATTCTCCCAATTTGAACAGTCTTTTTAGATACTTTCCTCCCTCTCAGGAGCCCACTGCCTCCTGCTCCCCCACTCACAGAATGCATGTCTGGCTCGTGCTGAGCTACAACCCAGCAGGCTCTAAGGATGCTTTGGTTGCACTTTGGCATTCAGATTTTGTAGCTCCAAAAGATATTATTTTGAACTATCTGTGTCTGATCTAAAAACATATCTGCTTTATTTAAATCTTCAAGCTTTGGGGCAACAGCCACAGAGATGAATGAAACTTCAGGTTGCTGTAGCTTAAGATCCTGCACAAAGCTGCAGGTTCCATTTCTAAAGTTCCTTTGACTCTTAAAACTAGTGAAGCCTTCATGGTGTAGGGCTGGTTTTCTGCACTGCTTCTCAAGGAAGGCAGTTTGGAAGGTCTAAAATTCCTCTTGGTAAGAGTTGTTAGCTTAAAATAATTGGAAAAAAGAAAACTGAAATGCAGATTAAGGGACCTCTCCTAAATGCATGGGTACTCTGGTTGTTGATGAATACTGATAATTAAGATTTAACAAATATTCTGCCCTTGTGTCTGCACAGGATGACTTGGCAGATGCAGTGACCCTGGATGGCCGTTTGATTTTCCAGGCTGGAAGGGAGCATGGTCTGAAACCTGTGGTTGGGGAAGTATATGATCAAGGTATATTCTGACTAAATACCTTTTAGATTACTTAAAATGCATAAGAAAAAGCTTGTATTTACTGTTTGTATTTTATTTGGAGTCTCTTGAAGACAGTGGGTAGTGGTCAGGTTCCCTCTTGGCTGCTCCTGCCTCTAACAGACTGTTAGAGACACAGGGCTATGGCTGAATCTGTCCTGAAGCATTTGGGTCAGAATAGCTGTTTCTATAATAGGTTTGTTGGGTTGGTTTTTGTTTGATTTTTATTATCTCTCTGCTTTCTGTGTTCTCTGTTCCATACTTTTAGATTAATGAAACACAAAGTATAAGTCACTAGGTTTATCTCTCAGTCCCAAACATTAGAATAATTTAATTTTGATTTTGCTAGTGCATGAATACCTGCTGGAAGAAAGGAAGTACTAGATTCTGCTTGTCTGGGTGACCTTAAGCCTTGAGTTCCTTTCAAGGCAGAGACAATAATTGAGTGGTGACTTGTCATCTTGATTAAGGGCTCAGCATCAACATGTTTGTGTAGTTCAGAGCTGGATGATGCCCCCCTAACTTTAAGATGCAAGGGAAGGGAGGGCTTTGTTCTGCTTTGTTTTTTGTTCTGTAGCTGGGTCTCAGTGTCACCTGGCCAAAGGCTTCCTCAGAAGTGGCTGCTGGGATCAGTCCATAGGATCTTGGATCATGAGCAGCAGCCCTTCCACCCCATTAAACACATCGTGATTCTGGTGAGGGACCTGCACTTTGGCTTCTCAAAACCAAATGGGCCTCAGGGTCCAGAGGCTGACCACCTGCATTAGTCAGGCTATTAGCTCAACTCAGAGAAAAGTGAAAGAAATTTAATGATTTCTGATCAAATAAAGTTAGATTAAATGACCCCATGATCACTTCAAACCGTCAGCTCTTGACTCTGACTTATATTAACTGTAAAACAAAGAGACTGCAATCATCTGCGATGCTCCAGAGACATCAGTTCACTCTGCTGTAACAAAATTAAGATCAACTGGGGAGTAAATTATATTGGTTTCGATTCAATCCAAATATATTTAGAGTCATAGAAAACTTCTTCCATCAAGGAACCTGTCTTTCAAAGCAGAGTGACCTCCAAAGGTAGAGGAGATTTTCTGTGAACTAAGACAATTCACATTGGAAAAATCACGGGGTACGTGATTCACAGGCAGCAGGTTCTCAGCAAGGATGTGAACACAGTGGCTTCCTTGTGGGAAGGAAAGGCAGAAGAGGCCAAAAATCAGTGTATGGCCCTGTAATGCTGCTGTGAGGCTACTTAGGCTGCTTCTCTTTCTTCCTCTGCTGCAGAGCCTGGAACTTCCTATTATGCTGTGGCTGTGGTACAGAGAAGCTCCAACATCACCATCAACAGCCTGAAGGGTGTGCGCTCCTGTCACACTGGCATCAACAGGACTGCAGGCTGGGATGTGCCTGTGGGTTACCTCACTGACTCTGGGCACCTGGCAGCCATGGGATGTGACCTTCCAAAAGGCAAGAGTTACATGGCAAAGATCTCTTCAGCAAAGCTCTCCCTGTGGTCTTGAGACTCTCTGTGTGTGTACAGAAATGTGTGATTCCGCTGCAGTTTTGTTCTTTGACTTTGATGCTCCTTGTGTGATGGAATGGACCTAATATAGCTCTGATGAAGATTGAAGGGGTTTGGTTTTTTTTAAACCTGGAAACTGTCTTTTAAGAAGAAAATAACTTGTGCCTTCTGGGTCTTTTTAGAGATGTGCTGTGTGGATGTGTTAAAATGAAATTGTAGGATCGTGTTTATTCATCGCTAAAAGTGCCTCATTCTAATTTTGCATTTAGCTGTAAGTGACTATTTCAATGCAAGCTGTGTTCCTGGAGCAAATGGTGTGAACTATCCCAAATCCCTCTGTCAGCTCTGCAAAGGAGACTCAGAAGGACAGAACAAATGTGAACGAAATTCCCAAGAGCAGTATTATGACTACAGTGGGGCTTTCAGGTAAAAATCACGTCTACCATTTTTTTGTTGCTGTGCTCTCTCCACAGTCATCATGTTCAGGCCTCACTGACAGGAAACTGAAGCTACAGAGCTTCCAGCTGATCTTGTTAGAAAATCCGTAGTTTTGTTAGGATAGCTCTACTTTTAGCCTTACTGAACAAAAGTAATTCTTAACCCACTATTTCAGGAATCAATACCTGAATATTAAAATAGATATTTAGAGCAAATAGATATTTAGCACATATACTGAGCAGGGAAAGCCCACTGCAGTTTGCTTTGTCCAGCAGCTGTTGACACAATCTGAGTGTTTCAGCAGGCTTTACTGACTTATCTTTCCAGTAAAACCTGATGATCCTCGGAGCCTGAGAGCTGAACTGCTGCCCTACTTGGCTATTTCAGTCGTCCCACCTCAGCTGCACTGAATTATCCAGTTGCTCTGCCCTCCATTTTTGCACACCAGTCTTTATTTTCCTCTTTCCCATCTGTGTGCTGTGTGCAGCTCCCAGTCCGCGAGTCATAGCATTAACAAGGGCAGAATTTGCTTATGAGAAACACTTGCTCCTCCCTGCAAGTGTTCCCCAAAGGACCCTGTGACTGCCTTAGACAGAGCTGTCCTGGACAAAGAAGGTCATGCTGTTTGTCCCAGGCAGCACTGAACATGTTGTTCGTGTTCACCAAATGACAATGATAGTTTACTTCATGCTCCAACAGCCGCTAGTCTCTGCCTTGAGCAAAACTCTGAGCACAAGGAAATAGGTCAGTGTCTGTGGCTGATGGAACGGAGCACAGAGCCCCGGGGCTGTCAGCCGGCAGTGGCCAGAGCACGGGGGTTTTATAATGCATCTTTGTGGCTGGATTTCTGTTTATTAGGTGTTTGGCTGAAAATGCTGGAGAGGTCGCTTTTGTGAAGCACAGCACAGTGCCTGAATATACAGATGGTGAGTGATCCTGAAGCTTGTTGAATAATGGCTGCAAGGTCTGAAACATGGTGTTTGTAATGGCAGTATAATATCAAATGTTTGTATTTTGAATTGAGGAATCAGCAAAAAAATGCTGTAATAGTGAAAACAGATGTACCCTCTGAGGTATGCACCAGGAGACAGATATTTTTTTAAATGCTTGATAGTTTCAGTCAAGGTGAAAGTGGAATCTTAAGCTGCTTCTGGAAAGAGACCTTCAACATCAGAAAACTCTTTTTATGTATACCTGGGCTGTTACATTGCTCCAGCCTGCCAAGGGATTCAGTGGAGACTAGGAGAGAGTTAACTTGTTCTGTGTGGCACTGTTTGAAAACTACCTTGAGCATAACATTGCTTTAATATCATGGACCTGTCTGACCCAGGGGAAAAAAAAACCCAAAAATGTTGTACATGATCCTAAACTAGGAATGTTCTTGATACTGCTGCAGACCCCAGCAGAGCTCAGTGCAGTCTCACAAGTGTTACAGGACTAAAGGACCACAAAGATGTACAGGATGTGCTGTACAGTCAGGAGTAGTTCAGAGATGCTCAGGAGATGAGTGTTCTGCTCCACATGTGCAAGTGAGAATTAGAACAGGCTCAGAGCCAGAAGCATCTGCCCCACCTGATGTTTGTTCCCTAAGCCCATCCTGTCTGATTTCAGGGAGAAGCCTTTCCTCCTGGGCACGGCGGCTCCGCTCGCGGGACTTCCAGCTGCTGTGCCGGGATGGCAGGAGAGCTGATGTGACAGAGTGGAGGAGCTGCCACCTGGCCCGAGTCCCCGCCCGGGCCGTGGTTGTACGGCCCGACACAGACGGGACAGTTCTCTTCCAGCTCCTAAACCAAGGACAAGTAGGAGACCATTTCTCCATTTGCATTTTATAGAAGGGTTCTCCCAGCTGTCTAACCAGAGAACAGCATATCTGAGCACCTTTGGCCCTGCGGGGTTTGAAGGGGCATGGGATGTCACAAATCTCTGACAGAGCCATGTGTGACAGCTGCTTCTCTCTTCTTTGACATTGCAGCAAAGATTTAATAGGGTGGGTGCCAAGTTCCAGATGTTTGACTCTGCAGTCTATGGTGCCCAAAATCTTCTGTTCCGAGATGCCACCACAGAGCTTGTTGCAATCACAGCTCAGACCTACCAGGCATGGCTGGGTGATGAGTACCTGCGTGCAATGCAAGCTGTGAGCTGCAACCCCAACAGTAAGTCGTCTGTAGATTCCTATTTATAACCAAGAAAAAAGATAGCTGATAACACAGATCATCTTGGTTCCGCTTTATTTTCTTCTCACTCTTGGAGTGTTATGGCAAGATGCCAGTCTGATCTTTGTGCATGGGCAAAGGTCACTTTTTGACCTAGAAACACTACTGCATTGCAGAATATTTTCCTGTGCAAATTGGCCCACTTTGTTGTAAGATGCAGCCATTTTCTGCCCTTTCTGGTGTTTGAGAGGCATTAATCTGGTAAGCTGCTACTGCTACCTGGACTTAATTTCTTACCTGCTGACAAGGGCAAATAATAATGTGCACAAATTCTCAGTAGTCTATAAAAGTGGATGAATGGGTCCCTAGCAGAGGATTTTCTCCATAAGCTGAAGGAAACCCTCTGTTGCTCTTTACTGGAGCATTTATGGTCTTTCCTGCTACCAGAAGAAATTAGAAATCACTTGATACACATTCTGGGAAAGTCAGAAACAAAAGTTACAAGAAACTTTGCCTTAAGAAGCTTAAAAATCCTGGCAACTGAGCCTGCCAGATGCGATGTGTGCTGTAGCAAAGCCCCTCACCTTCCTGACTTGTCTCTTCTGGGCATTGCTCTGTGACTGTCAGATGAGGAAGCTTGTGTTCAGTTTTTGCTGCACTCAAGTACATATTATGACTGGGTTTAATGGTCAGTAATTGTAGGAATTTTTGTTCCTTTGCTATGGAGAGGTTTGCAGTGTGGATATAACTGCTTATCAGGGAGTGCCCTTCTTCCTGGTCAGGTGTGAGTCTGAGCTGGAGCGATGCAGAGCAGCACAGAAGCAAAGAGTGTCAATATTTATGGGACACATGTGACAGTGGGCAGTGGGAATCCTCGTTGTCTATTACAAAGACAGTGAATGGAGCATTTGCTTTTTAATTTTGTGCAGCCATGCCAGAAAGCCTGAACTGGTGTGTTGTATCCACCGAGGAGATTTGGAAATGTGGTGAAATGGCCGTTGCCTTTAGAAAAAAGAATTTGAAGCCAGAAATTCAGTGTATTTCAGCCAAGACAAAGGAAGAGTGCATGGAACTGATCCAGGTAGGCTGCTACAATCCTTGTGCCATAAAGCAGATGAACAGAAGCTGCTCTCTGCTGGGTAGGTGGGGTTAGATATATGCACTCACTTTGGTGACAAGGAAGAACACTGGATTTCAAGGAGATGATCTGTAACTCAGACGGTCTGGATGAGTCTGAACCCTGATGATCTTTGGCTGTGATGAGGGCACTGTTTCCCATCTAACTCAAGCCTGTGTGTGTGAAATCTCCTGTCCTGTTTTACTGATGATGCTTTATGCACATTTGGGAGGATTTTTAGCAGTGTGATGCTCTTTTCCTGTAAGTCTTGCCCTTCAAGGTCCACAGGTGTGACCATAAAGGTGTCATCATTGTAGCAGGGAAAGTATCTACTGTTTTTTTTCACAGAAATCCTATATTTTATTTTATTTTCTAGAAAAAGGAAATTGATGTTGTAGTTCTGGGTGGAGCTGATATTTACACAGCTGGGAAGACCTATGGCCTTGTACCAGCTGCTGGAGAAAGTTACTCTGGTAAGTCTAGAAACATAAATATTGACCTTGTTTTTCCAGGTTGTTTGAAAACAGCACTAAAAGCACAGTCCTTTTTTCCCTGGAAAACTGTTTTCAAAGGAAATAAGAACTATTACCCTCACATCATGGATAGAAGGAGGATATGAGATGAGCTTCTACAGTGAGGCTACTTTTGTCTGTCCTGCTGCAGGATCAGGTTGAGTCTTAGGCAATTTTGAGTCTTGTACCTCTATGTATGTTTTTTCAATTCAGAAAAAAATATTTTCAGTGGAAAAAAATCAGTATTTACAAATTCAAAATATTTTTAAGAGAAGAAAAAATACAGAAATTGCACAGTAGATTCTAGTTAGAAGCAAATTCCTCCTGTCAATGTGTCTGCTTCAGAGTCACTGATTAAAAGAGGGCTTGTGCCCACAGTGTCACTAAAGCAGAGTTTAAATTTGCTGCAAAACTCATTGAAGTTTTAATGCAGGATTGAAGTTTTCACATAAAAATAACTTCCTGAAGCAAATTTGCTAAGTTCCTTATGCCCCAAACATTGTTTTTCAGAGGGATGTATTTATAAGAGCTGGTGGGAACAAGAACACTTTCATCACCTTGTCTGTAGATTATTCAGCTCAGGTGTGTAGCAGTGCCAGTTTACAGACCACAGGTGAATGCAGCAGTGTGAGGCAGTAGAAGTGAGGAGTAATTCCATGTACATCCATATACTGCCTGACTAGCAGATTGTTGGTGCAATTGAAGTTGCCATCAGACAAGTGTAATGGATCCACAGATCCCACTAAGCTGTGGGAATGCTTAAGGGAAGCTGTAATGTGTTGTGTTGGTTTTTTTCTACCAGCTAATGACAGCAGCAATGCATACTATGCTGTGGTGCTAGTGAAACGAAATCTGTCCAACGCATTCACCATCAGTGACCTGAGAGGGAAGAAGTCCTGCCACACAGGACTGGGGAGGAATGCTGGATGGAATATTCCCATTGGGGTACTAATTAAGAGAGGAATTATTAAGAACAGAGACTGCAATATTCCTCAAGGTAAGACAACAGTATTGCATATCAAAAAGATAGTAATAGTCTAATGATAAACGTTAATCAGGGAAGTAATTTTTATATTTCATAGCTCTATATTAATCATATCTGTCTGTGAAGGGGTATTTTGCTTTTAATATAAATTGCCACCAGTGTGGATTAGTGGAGGGGTCTAACAGAGAAAATTACATCTAACATGAAAGTATCCCTTTCCTTTATCACAAAATCATTGGCTAGTTATGTTGGAAGGGAAAATTTGAGGTCATCTGCTTCAAAGAACTGCTGAAAGGTCTGGTAGTTCATATTGCTCAGGGTTGTGTCCAGGCAGCTTCTGAGTAACTCCTAGGACAGAGATTATACACAACCTCCCTGGACCCTGCCCCACTGTTTGACCATCCTTGGTACAAAGGGGTTTTTTTCTTATATCTAATCAGAATTTTCCTTCTCATAACTTTGGTCTATTGCTTCTCATCCTTTCGCTCTGCATCCCTGAGAAGGACCTGGCTTTATCTTCTGAAAACCTCACTCTGTAGATTAGGATAGCAGTGCACTGTTAATTTTCTTATCTCCAGGCTGACCAAGCCCAGCTCTCAGCCTGGTAAGTACAAGTTGTGCTTCAGCCCTCTGAGTGTCCTGCTGTTCTTCCACTGTATTTGTTCCAGACTGTCCATGTCCTTTTAACACTGGGAGCTCAGAGCTTGCCACAGATGTCAGAGCAGAACTTTCACTTCCCTGACTATTCCCTCACCACACCCCATTATCCTAAGCAGCAAATGGTGCATCCCTGTGCCCCTGTCCAGAATTTTATTGCATTTATTTTCAAACTGCATTAGGTAATGAAACAATGTAGCACAACAAGAAAAGGATTTATGGACACGGAACTCCAGATTCTAGTTTTGCTTGCCTACTTCTTATTTATCTCCCAGGAAGATCTTTGGTTTCATTACATAGTCAGCTAAATAGGGCTCTGAAAATATTTTAGAAGTTCTAGTTTGTGAATTCCAGTAAGGCAGCTGTAAGTATATTTCTAGTGTTCTACTGACACCTGCATTGGTTATAACTTCATGATGTTATATCTGCCCTTTTTTGTGAAGAGCCCCACCATTTTCACCCCTTATGTTGGTTCTGTCTTTCCCCAGCTGTGAGTGAGTTTTTCTCTGCCAGCTGTGTGCCCTCAGCTGAGCAGGACAATTACCCAGCAAAGCTCTGTCAGCTGTGTATTGGAGATGAGAGTGGAAACAACAAATGCAGTGCAAGTAGCCAAGAACGTTATTACAGCTACAGTGGAGCCTTCAGGTAACTGATACCACGGTGGTGATTTAGTGTGTCAGCACAAACAGCTATGGTCAATGTTCAATTACCAAATCCTCTTCAAGACAAAGTTTTTTAAAAATAGAGGGGTGGAAATAGTCTAAAATGGAATAAATACTTGGTGTGCCCATGTACAGATGGGGCCATAACCAAAGACTGTGAAACTTTTAGCTATGGAAGAAGCACTTCCTTCTCCTGCCCTTCACCTTGGAAGGTAATGGTTCATGTAACAGCTGGCAGAAAGCCACCTTTTTCCTGCAGGGAGGAGACTTCAACAGCAGCTGCCTGGTAAATAATGAAGTGTTAGACTTGGAAAGCTACTTTTTGCAAATCTATTTAGTTGAGTCCAGCTGCTCTGCTGGGTACATGCCTTGCAGGCAAACTCCAGATCCTCTGCTGTACTTCATGGATTAACAGAGCCAGCTCCCAGTCACCAGACGAATGAGCAGCAAATGCTGTTACAGGCTGTGTGAGCCTTGCTCATAATTCTAAGATTGTGCATTTGATAATAGTGCCCATCCAGTCAAACTTCATATGGAGATCACTTTTTGTTTTTAATAGAGAAGGTGCTTAATTCATTGAGTGATGTGGGAAGTTTTAAGTATTTAAAAAGGTAGAATTTGGGTGAAAAAATGAAGGATCAGTTTTCTACAAGGTAGGGGTAGGTCTATCTGTGACACTTAGGTGATCCCCTCTGAAAGAAGAATGAGTTATGGAAGGTGATTGAGAAGGAAAATTCAGATTAAAATTCAGATTTCCAGATTCCTTCAGCTCTGGCTGTCTTCAGACTAACTTGATGGAGGTGTGAGAAGCCACTCAGAATGTATATCCCACTGCTTGGGACAAATTAAACTGCCCAGAGTAGTGAAAAATCTGTTAGGAAAGCTTTTTCTGGTGGGAGATGTACTGAAGAGCCCCACTGAGTGCTTGTTTTCTCTGTTGTGACAGTGTCAGCCACATGGTGATAAGACCTTTGATTAGAACTGCTGATGTTAAACCAGGTGCAACTGAAATATGTGTATTTTTGGTAATTGTTACCAGCAATAACTTTCCATTGCATTTTGTACTGCATAAGCCATGCACAGTTACAGCTTTACAGCTATTTCATTGGTGGGTTTAATTATTATGGTTTAGGAAATGTTTCTTGAAACACAGAATAAGCTGCATAGGAGAGGAGGTGGTTTTAGGGTCCCTTGGTATGCTGGGCTACTTTTGCTTCAGAAAATTAGAGGAAACTAAACTTAATTCTGGAACAATACCCTTAGAAACTGCAGTTAGTTTAACTAGAGACTTCCAGTGTACAGGGCTGCAAATGCTGTGCTGAATATCACACCATAGATCTATTTCTTTATTCATCTAAAACCATTTTTTTTTTGTTTTTCATGCTGCTTTTAATGATTTTTTTCTACTCTATTCCACTCTTGAAATTTGTAATCCAGAATAATTTTTTAAAAATATTTTCTTGCTTTTCTCTCTATCCAAGATGCCTAATTCTCTGGTTTTTTCTTACTAACTTCAGGTCTAGTATGTTTGTTTGCAGGAATTCCTGTAAAAAAACTGCTTTCTAAACCTCTGAGTTGTTAAGAAAATGTGGCTCACATAAAGATACTTTGAATTGAAAGAATTATATTTTTGACTTCCTTTAGGTGCCTGGCAGAGGATTCTGGGGATGTGGCCTTTGTGAAGCACTCGACAGTGTTTGAGAACACAGATGGTACTTAGTTTTGCATGTCTCTTTATTATAATTCCAATTTCTTTTCTTGCTGTAAAGCATTCATTGCTTGACAATGACCAGTTTCTTTTTTTTCCAGGTAAAAACACTGCTAGTTGGGCCCAGAAGTTGAAGTCCAGTGATTTCCAGTTACTGTGTCCAAATGGTGCCCGTGCTGAAGTCACCCAGTTTGCCGAGTGTCACCTGGCTCAGGTGCCAGCTCAGGCCATTATGGTTCACCCAGATACCAATGTTTTTGCTGTATATGGACTGCTGAACAGAGCCCAGGTACTAATAATCTATTTATTTTGGGGGGGGTTATATACGCTCTAAAACAGTCTAAGGATAACAGGACCATGTTGCCATATCCTGCCTCATGGCACTGGCAGCACACGCACAGTGCACAGCCCTGTTGGGAGTGTGGCAGAGAAGGTAAAATACAATCCTTGTAACTCACCCAGTAAAACCACCCTGCACACAGAATTTCAACTTTTTGCCCAGCCACTGGTTGTAGTGGTAATTTCCCTGGAGCTTAAGGGGTTTCCCATGGCTTTCCCCTGTTTCTCTGTTACTGTGAGGTCTACAAGAAACAGAGTAAGTGCTTTTCTATTCTGGAGTTTTCCTTAGAGTGCAATAGAACGTTCCTGGGTTTGTTTATGTTGCAGCCATGTACATGGTAAACTGTGCAGGCAGAGTGAGCCTGGCTGCCACAGCAAGGCTCCTTCTTCTCCAGTCTGGAGTTAATTAGTTCAAAATCAAGACTGAGCAATATCCCCGTGCTAGGCTTCAGTCATGTCTGTAACTCCTGGGCAGCCAAACCCTATATTGCATAACAATATTGAGGCAGAAAAAAAAAAATTAAAACTACAGCTCTTTTTGCAGATAGTAACTAAAAAAACAAAATCACAAATGCTGTTCTTGTAATTGCCACTGGCAGAATTCTGTGTCTGATCTACTGGAGTGTCTAAAAGCAAACACGTACGAGAGATTCTGCAGTTCTGTATGAATTTTTCATCTACAAAACGGTTCCTGTCATCTTTCATGTTGTTTGACAGGAACATGGCACTTCATCTTGCAAAATACTGAGAATTTTTCATTATTTTCAGGTCTACTTTGGAAATAGCAGCAATGGAAACGGATTCAAAATGTTTGATTCTTCAGCTTTTCAGGGAAAAGACTTGATTTTTAAAGATTCTACTGTTGAGATTGTGCCAGTAGAAGAGAGGAGAACGTACTCAGAATGGCTGGGGAGTGAATATATGGAGTCCCTTGAAGGGATGCAAACACCCCAGTGCTCTGGGGCAGGTAATAGGATAACACAGTACTCCCTCATGGCTACTGTCATTCCCCTGCTGGTGTTAAGTCAGATACAAGGCTCGGACTAGCACTATCCAAGTGGGAACTTCCAGGCCACCTCTGCCCTGCCACTTTCTCTTCAGAAAAGCTGCTGTCTGGATAACATGCTGTGCTACCATGTGAAAGCCTCTTCCTGCCTCTTTGCAGGGCAAGTGCCAGGAGCATCTGCCTGTCAGGGAGTGGGGTAGGGCTGGAAGCTGCCTCTGTCGGTGTGGATAGGGTGGATTTTGGGGCAGAAACCAGCAATACAGTATCAACATGGTTTACAAGATCAGTCTAAAACTGGAGCATCTCTGCCATTGTTGCTGATATTGAACCTTACAGGATTCCCAAGAACTATTAGATGGATACTGGGTTTCTGACCTGTAGAAGAATTTCTTGGAAGGCAGTATCAAAACTCTTGTCTAGTGTATCCTCTCTCTAGTGGGCTCCTGGCTGGTTATGTTCACACTCCACATCCCTGCTTTACCCATCCTACCCTGTTTCTGCTGAACTCTGCTGCCACAGAGGGAAGTGCACAGAGAATGGACAGGCTGTGAACAGAGACCAGTCCAGCTTCTGCTTTGGACAAAGTAAGTCTTCTACCTTTCAACAGAAGAAAGTAGGGGAAATTTCCAAAGTCACTGGATGAAAAAGAAGCCCAGAGAGACTGGAATGTGGACTACCCTTTGACAGAGAAAAGAACAAAACCAAATGTGAGCATCCTCTGAGCTTATTGACTTTCCACACCCAGTCCTTTCACAGCTGGCCAGAGATGTCCTGTGATCTTTAGTTTGTGCAGCCTTCACCAAGGACCTTATGACTGTCCTCCTTCCATATGAGACAATCCTAGTACCTGTGCATGAAACTTGTATTTGCTGTAGGTGAAACAAAGCACTTCACATCTGAGTAGCCATTTCTACTGGCTGTAGCATTCAGGTTTTATTTTTATCCATAGCTGCACTAACAAGAGATGTTGCTGTGCTGCTGGCAGGCACTGTCCTCTGGACTGGAGAGACCACCTCATGATCCTGGGATGAACAGACATTTGGTGTAATAAAACCCTGGTAAAGCCAGATAGTAATCATGTAAATAAGTGAAAATAGCAAATAAACATGAGAAGTAATCACACTTTAACCAGACTCCAGCCTGGTAGCTAAACTACTGCATTTCTGGAACATGAACATTTGCCATTCCCCTTCACTGCCCACTGTTCCACTGCTCCCAGTTCCTGGGGCTGGAGTGGGACACAGACTGATGCCAGCCCCGGGCTGTGCCCAGTGGGGTGAGCGTGTCCGTGCAGGGAGCAGTGGCCGTGCCCAGCACTCAAACAAACCCGTGACTGCTGGCAAGCTGTGCCCAGCTGCGGCCCCCGCTGTGCTTCTTCTCCTTGTGCTTTTGGTCAATTATGAAACAGCATCTGGACATGAGCCGGCATGTGCCCAGGAAGGCCGGTGGCATCCTGACTGGCCTGTATTAGCAGTAATGTGGCCAGCAGGACCAGGGCAGTGACCATTCCCCTGCACTTGTGAGAGAGGCCACACCTTCAGTGTTGAGTCCAGTTCTGGGCCCCTCCGTTCAGGAAAGACAGTGAAGTGTTGGGATGTGCCCAGAGAAGGGCCTGGAGCACGAGTTCCATGAGGAGCGGCTGAGGGGGCTGGGGGTGCTCAGCCTGGAGGAGGCTCCAGGGTGACCTTGTCCCACCCTAACACTCCCTGACAGCAGAGTGCAACCTTGCTGGGGGTCGGGCTCTTGTCCCAGGCAGTGACAGGACGGGAGAAGACACTCATAGAACTCACTCCTAGAACTCACCCTCTCAAACTGTGCCGGGGAGTTCAGGTTGTACACAGGGGGAATTCACCGACAGGGTGATTAGACACTGGAAAGAAGTGCCCGAGAGGTGCCCTGGTGAGTTGGCACGGTGGTGCTGGGCCGTGGGCTGCCCTGGACGATCCCGATCCGTTCCCAGCCCCACAGAGCCCGGGAACTTCAGCCGTGG
>JAHLSL010000045.1:5579300-5606656 GCA_025920805.1 Petroica traversi | reverse complement strand
GGTAACGCTGTGTCCTTGCTGCCCAGGGGACGCGGTACGACCAGGAGCGGCTGCTGCGGAAAAGCTGCACGCTGTACGTGGGGAACCTCTCCTTCTACACCACGGAGGAGCAGATCCACGAGCTCTTCGGCAAAAGCGGCGACATCAAGAAGGTCATCATGGGGCTGGACAAAGTGAAGAAAACCGCCTGCGGCTTCTGCTTCGTGGAGTATCCTTGTGAGGGGCGGCAGGAGCAGCCGGGGTGTGGGTGAACTGCTCTGCGCTGCAGGCTCTGAGTCACGGGGGAGTTCTCCGAGGGTAAAATTAATTGTTTGCTAAAGCTTCTGTGGAGACCCTGGCGAGAGAGGGCAATGCTGGGCTCAAGGCTGGACTTGATGATCTTGCAGATCTTTTCCAGTCGTGATTCTATGATTCGCACATACACTGCATGTCGAACGGTGTTAGCGGATTGCTTTCACTTTGATACTTTAACCCCGACACCTCTTAGGTAGTTGATCTCTGCACTAAATTCATAGTCTCTGTGCCGAGGTGAAAAGGTCTTTCTTTTTGTACAAACACACGTGTAAAGTTTCTGTTGGCATCTTTCATCCCTGTTGTGCGATTTCATTATTTGCAGGTTTCTGACAATCATTCTGTTACTGGTTCCAGTGAACCCACCAGAATGGTGAAAGTTTGCAGCATGAACGGAGCATGCCTGGCTTCTCTCTTTAGCAATAGAGCTTTGTGCTGTTAAATGTCAGCCTGATTGACAAAATTAATCCACTATGTGTATTTTTAATGCTTGAATTCCTGCATGTTTCTCCCGTTCACTAGCAGCTTTCTTAGCTGGTGTAGCTTCATAAAAGTTGCTTTTTAAAGTAACCGAGCAGGAGCCTGGTTCAAGCAAAGACTTGAGTTTGTAGCCCGTTTGATATTTTTTGTTTTTCCATGTGGTGGAAATGAAGTCCGTTTTTTTCATTAACCTCTTCCTAAGGTATTATGCCAGAGGAGATGCTGAAAATGCAATGCGATACATCAATGGGACCAGGCTTGATGACAGAATCATAAGGACAGACTGGGATGCAGGATTTAAGGAGGGTAGGCAGTATGGCCGTGGAAGATCAGGGGGACAGGTAGGTTGTTTTACAGCCTGGGGTTTTAAGGTAATGGTGACTTTGCCAAACTTCTTGGTTTTGATGAACGCAGGACAATTTCAGAAATAGCAACTTAGGAGTCGTTTAAGATAACACTGGAAGACATCTGATCAATGGCAATGTAATCCACTAAGAATAAATTTCATAAATTTCACTAAGAGTGCTTGCAGAAACAACTCTTGGCTGCATGGGGCTTTAAGTAAGCCTAGAAAATGTAAGGGGCTGTCAGGAACACAGCAGTTGGCTTACCCCAAGTGGAGCAGGTGGCAGTGGCTTATACTACCAAAGCCCACTGGTCCTCCTTGCTTGGGCTGTGTTGATTAGAGTCTCCAGACACGATTAAAGAGGAAGTTGGTTTGTGCTGTTCTGGGCTTCTGTGTGATGCACTTTGCCTTCTGTTTTGTAAGTCACCTCTGTGTAGCCACTTACATGTTGTGGTGTCAGTATGGCTGTATTCCAGTGGTGTAATTTTTGAGAAATTGTCTTTCCTTGTCTTTACTGGCCTTCCCTTTCTCCCTCCTTCGTAAGGTCCGAGATGAGTATCGGCAAGACTATGATGCTGGAAGAGGAGGCTATGGCAAAACTGTTCAGTGCCAGTGACTGCTCAGGCACACAAGAGAACCAAATCTGCACTGTAAATGTCCCCAGGCACAAAGTAGGTCTGTTGCACACAATTCACAGAAACTCCTCTCTGTGTTCCTGTGAGCACATCACACATTCAATACCTCTTCTGTTCTAATACCAGGATCCAAAGTATTGCAGAGGACCTGGGAGCAAGGCTTTAAGCATTAGAATGCTGGGGCTTTGGTCTCGAAAGGCTGCTATAACTTACTGAAAGGAGCAAAGATGGAACGTTGTGGTGCTTTTTTTTTCTCTGGCAAAACTTGATTATTCTACTGGGTTCTGTTTACATTGGTATCACAGGGTGGAGAGCGGTGATGGTGATTGGTGGATATTTCACAAATGAAAGTAAAAGGCAAAGAGCCTGAAAAGAAAGTGGAATTCATTGGGAAATTTTTCAATTTCTAGGGAAGACTTTTAAGTTGCAGATTTTCTGGGGTTACTGGATTAGTCCTTTTTCAATGGTGCTGTTCCTAGAACATTTACATGAACAGCCATAATAAAGCAAAACAAATTGAGTTCAGGAAACCTGAAGTGAGAAGCAGAGAGCGGGAAACAGATCTCTGCTGTCTTCTACAAAGTTACAATTGTGATTGCATGACAGAGAAGAGCAAATACAAGAATTGCAGTAGCTATTATTTCACAGTTTGAGTAGTAGTATTTTGCCCCATTTGGTAGCTCTCTACAGCCTTAATATTTGAGGGCAGTGTCTTCCTGTGCCTGTAAGGGTTGCATGAAACCAAGTTACCCCCAGAATGGGATGTTTGAGGAACTGGGTGTATAATGAGAAAGTTTCTTCCCAAAACAGGTTTTCTATTTGAGAAACTTAGTTTCAGACAGCTTCAAAATAGAAACAAAAGAGTTTTGGGAGGAGCCTTGCTTTCTACTGAGCATGCAATAAGAATGGTGAAAGAATTTCAGGATTGTGTAGCTTGTCGTGGTTTGGTTTTTCTCTTTCCCCACTGGATCCTATTCATACTGCTTGTTGACATGTTGGAATTTTGATGTATTGCAGACATAGGTTTAAAAAATGTGATCCCAAGATCAACGAAATTGACCTGATGACATGAAATAATTCAAAAGGAACTGTTACAGTGCTTTGTAATTTCTTCATGGACTTGAAGTCCATGTAAATGGAAATTCCTAAAGTTTTGTGCAAATACCTTGTCCATGGCTCCTTACAAACCTTCAAAGGTGTGCAATAGTTGATCTTTACTCCCTGAAGATATTGTAGGAAATCTTGATGTGTTTCTTGCATGCAGTTAGTCACAGCTGTTATTGTCAATGGCAAGACAAGTGAGATTGAACAACTCCTTATTTAGGAAGTGCGCACAATTTGGGTGGACTTTGAGGTTTTTTGGCATGTAGAGTAAAACTAGATTTTTGGGATCACTTGGTGCTGGTCTGCAAACAAGCTTTGAACAAAGTCACCTTTTCCAATATAGTATATTTGATTACAGGCTGTAATGTGCTCTAGAACACTGCTGAAGTTTATTTTTCATTGTATCAATTTTGTATAAAAAATGTGTTACCAAAAACTCTAAAGTCACTTTCTTTTAAATAAAGCTGCAACATTAAAATGGTTTGTTACTTTTTTTTTTTTTTTTTGAACAGAAACAGTTGAAAGAAAGGGGCTGTATTCAGACACTTGGTCACATCCTTTGTTGTAGTCTCTTTCAAGATGCAAAGAATGAATATTCTTTCCCTTTGACAGGATTTTCAATCTTTTTAATTCTGAAAGGTGTTTGATTAATGTTCTTCATTCTGGTTTGAATTTTCCGGCATAAAGCTCCTTCTAGGCTCATTTTTAAACCATAAACTGATGGAACTATGGAAATGAAGAGCCCTTAGTACTCATTCCACTTCCAGACA
The DNA here is from genome assembly GCA_025920805.1 of Petroica traversi. Taxonomy (NCBI): domain Eukaryota; kingdom Metazoa; phylum Chordata; class Aves; order Passeriformes; family Petroicidae; genus Petroica; species Petroica traversi. Next base: position 5,603,030 of record JAHLSL010000045.1, on the reverse strand, counting down.
CAGACATCAGCACAGCTCAAGGGGCACCACAGAAATTTAAATTTAGGAGATAGTTCGTCATTGTGGCTGTTCCAGAGCCTTGTACAGCCCTTAGGGGACGTGTACACGCAGATTTGGGACTCTGCTGCACTGCAGGCAGATGAAGTTCCCTGCATAGTGTCCTGTTATGTATATAACTAGTCATGATCAGTTTTAGAAAACAGAATTTGAGAGAGAAATAGATCACAAAAGTCTTCTATTATCACCTAAATATATGCCTTACTCTTAAGCTTGGCCCAGAGGTCTGCAGATCTTACTTTCATAAGACTTCACACTTACCTTTATTTTCTGTCGCACATTTGTGAGTCAAGAGTGAGCATTCAATTTTAATTTCTAGGTAAATTATCTGCATCTGGAGAATCCATAAAATTATGGTATTTGTACTTTAAGACTGTGTATCTGCACAAAGGTAGGAAGTATATTGCACCCCTGCCAGTAGAGGACAGAGTTACATGAGAAGAAAGTTTGCTGACCTTGAGAAATTCCTTTCTGAAAGCAGGAGAGATCAGTTCTTGTGTCAGGGTTCTGTAGTTTATGAGGATGACCTTCCTGCCACTCTGCTTCCCAGCCTGCTTTCTGAGACAAAGATGTGCTTAACTTCACTGAGGTACTACTATTCTCCAAAGTTATTTTAGCTTCCACCTGAAGGCCATTTAAGTATCTATTTGGGTTCTTTATCGAAAAAATAATAAATAAATAGGAAGCCAGATTCTTCCTTGTAGCTTGGAGTAGTTGGTGAACTCAGAAGTGACGTGGATGTTTCTTTCAGGAGGAAGATGAAGATTGAGTGTGGAGCACCTGAGGGAGCTCAGGTGAGGTGTCTGTGGTCCCCCCTGCTGGTGACACTGCCACCGGCAGGGACTGTGGTTGTGCTGCTGAGATTTTGCTTCGATTTGGTTGTGGAAATGACCAAAAACCCCATTTTCATCAAAGAGAAGTCTGTAGAACATTTCTCAGAGGGGAGGCAAATGGAGGTCAGGATTTATGGGTTTGTAGCCTGTGGCTGTTTGTCTGTTTAGCAGCAGCTCAGTTACCTTTTCCATGGATATTGTGATATGCAAGGTCTGTGGTCACTTCCCTTCCTGCTCCCAGCAATGTCTTTGGATCTTGCCAAAGCACACCCAGGATATTGGAGGAGGGCTTGACTCCAAGATGCCAAATTCATCTGTGCCTCACAATCTCACATTAGCTGTAGTTTGTGTAACTGTGCCAGCAAATCTTCCTGTGCCAACAGTCTGTTTTTTGGTCTCTAGCAGGTTATAAATTGAAGTTCTGTATTGCACACAAAGTAAACGTTTGCAGCTTGACAAGAGAGGCAGGGTTTTAAATGTCTGGTTTGTTTCTCTGGAGACACAGTAGTCCTTCAGGGACTTTGCAGACTTAAATGTCTATTGCTTCTGAGTATCCCTGTGGGAAAATGCCCTTTTTTTTAATCTTAGAAGTTTTTTGTCTGCTTCATAGGGGGCTGATGCTGTGTGAGACAAGCCTGTGGGGGATGAGGTGCTTGGTGTCCTCAGTCCTTGTGCTGACAGGGCTGTCTTTGCTAACTCTAATGTGTTTCAGAACACAGTAACAAGTAAGAGAGGGAAGACACATAGGTAGATGCAGTAATCTCAGTGTGCATGACCTGAGTTAAATGTAGATTATTCTTTTTTTAACATTTGAAGGACAAATATGAGTTATTCCTGGTGCAAGGTTTTATTGCTTAGAGGGTGCTACAGCAAATGCTTTGGAAAACCCTTTCATGACTGTTCAGTAAGAGTTGCAGTCCTGCTTGAATATTCCTCCCAGAAGCTTTCTCTTCGTCCTCCAGTGCTCATCTCTGACTAGATAAAACCTGCCTGTATTTTGTTCTGTTATCCTCCAACCAAGTCTGGACAAAGCCAGTTGTTTCTGCCCTGACAGGAAGTACTGCCACTCTTCCAGAAGCTGTATGAGGGGCTGAGTCAGTATTTCAGGCACAAATTGCATAGAGAAAGTCAAATACCTTCCATCAAAACACAATGTGAATTAAGGTTTAGTCAGTTAATGACTGGGAAAACATCTTTCTTGTGTGCGTTGATGAGGATGTTTGTGAAAATATGACTATCTATTAAATAATTTTGTTTGGTTTAATTTATTTAATTAGAGCTATCTCTTCCTTTTCAAGGTGGGCCATCTATTAGTTCTTCTGGGACTGATGTTTTTGCAATAGAATAGCACTGAGTTTTTGATTTTTCAGATAAAATTACAAGACATATTTTCTCAAAACATAATTTGAAAATAAATGGGAAATAAGATTTTCTATTTTGCTGTTTATCCAGTTACATGCAACATAAATATCAGAATAAATTATCCTAGTTGAGTCAGTTTGTCAATGTGTTTCTGGACAATGAAGCTTTTCTCTTCTATACCAATCTCTCCCTGCAAGCTGAAAGTGAAAAGAAAATTCTGATTTTCTAGTTAGAATAGGTAAGAATATGTTAAGTGTTAATAATACATACTTGCATTGTTGCAGTTGTACATCTGTAGCTCACAAGCATTTTGAATTGCTTTAGATTGATTTTCTTTCCGTTTTCCCCTTTATTATTTTAAAATAATGGTTTTACTATTTTATTCTTTGTCTTTATTTTATGGGGAATTTTCCTATTTTGAAAAAGTGGTGCTACTCTGTTCAACAATTGAGTATAAGTTGGTGCTTTTTGTTGTGTGTTTGATTTTCTGGAATATCATTGTTTCACATCTTACATTACTTCTTTGGAGACAAAAGCCCTGCCAGCTGGTCCTGCTGCCACAAGATGTCGTGAGAAGCCGTGTCTGGCTCCAGGATGAGTCGGGGCTGCCAGGACTCTCAGTCAGCTGAGGAGCTGTTGAGGAAGGAATGATGTGTTCTGAAAGAGTCTCATCTCACTGTGCAGCTGAGGCAGCATCTGCATTTCTTGAAGAAATTCTTGCATTTTAGAATTCTGCTTGAAACAAAAGTGACCGGGGGCTGACTAAATGTCTTCTACATGCCCTGAAGCAGTAGAGTTGGGAGTGCCTTAAGGATGCTGGCATGTAGGATGCCTCACAACACCACCATAGGTTGTGCAGGCTGGCAAAGGACTGGTTTGAGGTTTGGGTTTGTAGGGTTTTTTCCCCTCTCTTAATTTATTCTGGTAAGAGGAGGAATATGTTTTCATGAACTGGAAAGAACTTTTTCCCATTAAATCTGCACTTTTGCTTCTGCTTTAAATTCCCAGCTGAATTTGCTCTTTGGGATCAACATATTAATGTGAAAAAGCCTTCAAGCAGACACACAATTCCATCCCGCACAGATGCCAGGAGCAGGTGTGTGCTGGTATCTGAGCTTGCCAGGGCGAGATTCACCAGAGATTTTTTTAAGTTGCTCAGATCTCTTGTCCTCACTCTGCAAGTCATGGTGGATGCTTTGATGAATTGTTTTATAGGGTGCTGTCCTGTCAGGAACTTGCATGGAGTTCAGTGATACCTGTGTGCATGGTGCTAAATTACTGAAAGTATTAATGAACTCTCTCTACTTATTTCTCTGTAAACTATACATGTAACATGCTGACATGTCAGGAGCATTCTTGAAAGGCATTTGGGAGCAGCATTGACTCCTGAGTTGTATCTCAAAGTGAGTAAGGAAAGCTGAGCAAAGCAGTGTTACAAAAAGTAATGAAAGCATTTTGAAAGGGATTCCAAAAATTCCTCAGGATAATTGTTCAAAATCATATGCAAGGCTAAATTTTTCTTAGAATTCAAGGCCATGATGGCCAGCAAATATTACTTGGTTTACAAAGTTTGACAGAAAGACATTGCTTCACAAGAGCACAGAAACCTGGAAGGATATGAAAAGTGAGGGAAGATTCCAGCTGATTTGTCAGTAATTCAGGTTCTAGACACAAAATGGTCATCAAGATAAAATACATTACACATTAAAAGAGGCCCAGAAGCCTGAATAAATGTGTGGAGTCCATCAACAGTGCCTGGATACAGTGTTGATTCTGTGTTTAATCATAAATTTTTCCCTGAAGATGTTTAATTGAACCTAAACAGGCATGAGAATGACTCATTGCCTGTTAGAAAACAAATCACTCTGATGTCTGTGAAGGAGTGGTGCTGTTCCTCTGAGTGCTCTGTGAATTGTCCCCCTGGCTGGGCCACGTGCTGGGCAGGCTGGAGCTCTCCCTAAGCAGTGCCCACCTGGGCAGGCCCAGCACCCTCCTGGTGACAATGTGGAACTGAGAATGAAAGAATGAGCCAGGGCTCCAACTCCAGACCAATCCGAGGGTAATTAACAGAGATGTCCAGAGAAAACGATTGCAAAGCTGAGTGCTGCAGGTAGCAAAGCTCTGAGGTGCTCAGGGCTGTGGTGGGCTCTGCCAGAGGTGGTGGCTGGGCAGCCCTGCAGAGCTGCTTTGCACTGGAGCTTTGCAGGAGGTGTCTGACCCACACCAAGGATGATCAGTGTCCAGCTGGTGAGGCTGCACAGCCTGTACTGTGGCTGCCTTCTCTGGGTGCTCTCCCCTCATGCATGGCACTACAGCAAAGCTGATTTCCCCTTTTTAGTGATTGTGGCAGGTGCCTGCTCTGTTGAGGAAGGGAGCTTCAGTGCAACTATTAAGTCTAGGAGAATTTGACATATTTTGTAGGTATGCAGATACATCCACATGAAGTTTAGTCTCGATTGAATTTAACATGAGAGTACTGAAATCTATATGTCAGGTTTTTAATATTTTACATTTTAATAGATTTCAAGTGAATATGTTAGTGCACAGAAAATGCAGAATTGCCTCTTAAGAATTGCTTTTTCAGTGTTAGCCAGGAGTTTATACTGGGCTATGCAATTTAACAAGGAAGTAAGCCTGTCTTAGCTGCATATCATTATAATGCTAGGAAATTAGCTTTTTTGTGATTTCCGGATCTGAACAATACCTGAACAAAGTCAAGTGTAAATATAGTGTAATAGGGCTTTTTAAAAAGCAAGTTTTAACTTATTTTTAAAATTCTAGGTTGTATTTGATTTTCTAGTTTAGAAAGCATATAATAAAAATGTGTTTTGTGTTAACATTTTAAAATAATTCGTTATTTCTAAACATTCTTTATTGCTGAATATGTTGTTGTCAGAACTTTTGTCAGTGACAGTATAACTTAGAGATGTGAGAGACTGAAACTGCAGAGGAATAGTGGTGACAAAAGCTACAGATAAAGCACCAATTTCTATTCAGTCTTCCTTTTAAGTGGAGGAAAGGTGTTCCACATTTGTAAGGATTACATTGTTGCTTTTCAGACATGATTCAAAGATGAATATTGAAAGAAGGAAGGTATAAAACATCGTTATGTCATTAGGAATTCTAGTTGCATTCAAATAGGAAATGATCTATTTATGATCCTTAGAGAAAGCCCTCAGATCATGACCAGTATTTCCATTTGTTGAGAAAAATGTCAGAATAATTTTGTGAAAGTCTGTACAAAATGAATGTTCCTTTTGAACCCATTATTTGTTCAATTTCTGGGCACATTTTAAAAAATCACCGAAGAATTAATAAAAGCTGTGTGTAAAATTACATAAAACCCCCTCTGTGAAATTCCTATGTGTTTTAGAGTATACGCAGTTTAGTTTTTGAGTGAAATAACTGTTGATTCCAGTAGGTCTGAACTAGTTAGTTGAATATAACACAAGGAGGACCTACTTTTCCTTTTATTTTCTCTAGTGTGGGTGAAGAATTAATTCAGAGACGTTCATGGTATCACTGTGTATAGGCCAGGAAAGAAAATGGGGGACAGTTTTTTAAAAGACAACTGTCTCTGATTCTAGATTTGAGTGACATTAGAATATTTTTGCTAATATTTTTCTAATACTTCACTTATGTGAGGTTATTTTCTTTGTAATGAAAACCTATCCCATGAACAGGAACATAAACCAGGAAGTGAAAGCTTTTTTGCCTCTACAGCTGTATTTGCAGTTTCATAAGCTGAGTATGTTGTACCTCTGCAATGGGGAAAAAGGAGCCATAGTGATGAGTGCTGATGCAACAGACACGTCAGCAGTGACATCAGTGCTGTGCTGCATAACAGCATGTTTATCTTTTGAGTTCTGTTTGCCATTTATAAAATTCACTAGCATCTCTTGATTTTTGTGGAAGGCTGATTAAATTCTGGGCCAACTGGTAGGAACAGAGATGTTCTGAGCTGTATCACTTCTGGACAAGAACTGATGGGTCACTGATATGGACCTGTACTCAGTGGCTTCATTCTCTCATGTCACCAGCTGCAACACAGGGATCTGTGGGAATAACTGCCGTTATTCCCAAACTGTTATCCTTTTTTTATTTTTCTTTTTTTCCCCATTATACTCTCATGTATTGGTGCGTTAAAAAGAAACCTGAATATTTGATTTTTCCCCATGAAGCCAGAAAATTACCAGTTGATTTTTTTATTAAAGCAGTGTGATTCAAACTTGAAGAATTCCAGTAAGCATCTTATGTCTTCTACTAAATGCTGAAAGAAAAGATTTCAGTGCTTGCCAACTGTTAAAGTTTTGGAAAAAAAAAAAGGTTTAGATGCTTGGCCAGAATTCTCTATTTCTTGGCTAAACTGTATATATCCACTTATTGAGGGCAAATCATCTTTTTTTCTGTGGTTGCAGTTTACCACAAGTAGCCTGGCATCCTTCATGTAAAGGATGGGGACACAGTCCTATTCTCAAAAGCATTTGGCTGTTTCCCTTCCTCCTGTAGTAAATGCTGAATGCAGCTGTAATGCAGCTGTTCTGAGTGCAGCAGGGAACACAGAGACAACCTGCTTCAATGCACAGCCCACATCTGTCCTTGGAAGAATTCAAAGTGACAGGAAGCATGCTGAGGCCATATGTCAGCAAAGCAGAGTTCAGAGCAGGCTGCACTGTAAGCACAGGTTTAATTTCTAGCACAGCTTTTGAGGCAGTTGTGTCTGGATCATTAAGAGCAAAAGTTGCCTTCTCTGAATTACCATTGTGTGTCAGTAGTTGCTTGACAACTTTGAGCCAACTTGGAAATATCTTCCCCAGAAGCTCATGTTTAACTCTCACACAACTGTTGGGACTTAACTGCATTTCATTTATTTTTGTGTGTGTGTTACCTTTTTACATGTTAAAGAATCAAGAATTTGCAAGTGCTGCCTTTGTTAAGGGTCTTTGCTGCTGTGATCTGTACTGAAGGGACATTTCCTCTGTGAGTGGTCTGCTATCTCATATCACTCCTGTGAGACCTGGCAGAGGGACAGTACATTGTCTTTAGAGCATTTCATCAGGTCTTAATCCCGTTTGAGTTTGGGAACACTGAAATGAATTGGCTGTTTGAATGCATCTGACTAAACAATAGCTCAATATGAGAAAGATGGCATCTTTTTGATGTGATTTTTAATCAAGAAAACAGAATGTTCCTTTTCTATTTATCTGATTAAAGGAACAGTATAAATCAAACAGGAAAAGCTGAAATTGTTCATCTCAGTCCTTGGTTGACCTGTATGGGACAGATATTAGCAGGATCATACAAAGCAGGTTGCCCAGGGCCGTGTCCAGCCAAGTTTTGAACAATATCTCCAAAGAGGGAGACTCCACAACATTTCTGGGCAACCTGTTCTGGTTTTGGGCATCTGTGATTAAAAGGTATTTTCTTGTGTTCACATGGAGTTTCTCATGCTTTAATTTGAGAATAGGTTATCAATCAGTTTTGCACATGAAATTTCCATGTTTTTAGAAAATGATGCTATAATTTGAAGCGTTATGACTTCTTGATGAACTTTTGCTTCCTCTCCATCTTCTCTTTCAGTGTCTCTGCTCTAGCAGCTTACCTGCTAGCAGAGTGTCCTTTCCTGCTTAAATTTCTCCCATATATTCTATGGCTTATGTTCCAAGCTGCATGGATGATAATATCACATTTGATTGCTCTTCTCTGCATCTGTGTAATTTGATCAGCAGTGCTAGTGAGTGCCTTCTGGGGAGAATTTAATTGATAAAGCTAGATTTGTCTGCTGAAAATGAGGAAAGCATAAGGTGACCTAATGGGAATAAGCCTAATGGCTAAGGCCAAAATATGAACTTCTGGGGAGAAGGCACACAAAAGCTGCAGATCACTGCCTTGCTGTGACATGATTTGTGAATGTCACAGCCACCAAATGTGTACCATATTCTGCCTCATAGTCACACATTTAAATTAACTGGGGTAACTCTAATGTTTTTGGAACTGCTGGGTGCTGTGACCTGGCCCTCAACTGCATTTGTAGCTGTGTGTTTGCTTGCCTGCAGTCTTACACAGTGCCTGCCTGGTACTGGATCATAGAATCATAGAATGGAATCATAGAACCATTAAGGTTGAAAAAGACCCCCATGATCATCAAGCTGACTGAACTTTGGACTGGACTTGTCAACTGCACCATAGTACCACGTGCTGAATATCAACAATTCACGTTGCAGTTAGTGTAAAACCTTTGACATCTTCCCAAATAACATAGTTACAGTCAGTATAGTCCCTGGATGGTTGTTAATACTTAGTTAAAATTAGCCAAAATATTTTATTTTCTGAGAAATTTATTTTCCTGCCCTCTGTGACATGTTTGGCTCTGGCCAGTATGGTCTGCTCATATCCTGTGCTATTTTTAGTAACTTTGCTCATCATTCCCCCCACTTCTATTGTAAAACAGAATGGTACATCTTTTTATTGGTACGTGCTACTTTCACACGTGTGTTCAGTTTCACCAATGATCAAAACCAGATGGATCAGTCATGTGTGAGGAATCTGAGTGCTGCTGGGCTAATGAGTGGGCTAGTGGATGTGTGCCTTTCTTTCTCTTATACATGCCAATGAAAGTGTAATTATAAATTGGACCCTATCTTCCTGTTTTCCACTGAAAAGGATAAAAGGGTGAACATGTAGTTTTTGACAGGTCTTGGCTTTTCTTTGGAGAACCATTTTCTGTAAGATACATTTCTGGGGCTGTGTTGAGTGGATTAGCTAAGGACCTGCCAGAAACAGGCTTAATTCCAGGACCCTCAATGGACAGTAGAAGTCTCTGTTCAGAGCTTCCAGCAGTGGCAGGAAGATCAGCCAGGTTCTGTGTTGACATAAGGTTTTTCCCTATCATTCTGCAGGATGTGCCCTGTATTAGCCAAGCTCCAAACAGCAGTAATAGATGCCAAACACATTTTCTGCAGCTCTGTGGGAAAGATGTCGAGTGGCAATTTATCACTTTTACTCACTCTGACCCAATCAGACCCACATTACCTGTCCAGAAAATTGATTGGGAGGGAATAATTCTGTACAGCTTTTCATGAAAGAAACAGTTACTCATTTATCACCAGACTTAGTCTTTATGGCTGTTTATGATTCTTCCGCTCGTGACAGTAGGAACATGTGGGGCTGCAGGAAGTACCAGGACTCTGAGAATATATTGGGAGATGCTACTGTAGTGAGCATGAGAGCCTTAAATGCAGCATAGCATGATTTACATCAAGTTTTGGCCATTAGTGGTTAATTATAATTTTCATAACTGAGTCCACATTGGACTAGCAGTGACTGCAGTCCAAATTTTTTTTCAGTGATGGGACAGATCCAAGGTGGGTTTTGAGACAATTCACAAGAGCACATCACAGCTAGTGTAATTTTAAAAGTATGTCATGTGAGCTTCTCCTTGCTGCTGTTGCCATTAAGGCAAAGAATGTTTGGGTGAAACTCCATCTGTGTGGATCACCTGGTTGTTTTCATTCTGGTTAACAGGCTGTTTAAGCTCTAATGCTCTGCCCACCTCCTAAGTTTAAAGATATTTTTAATCAATAAGGCAACCTTTGCCTTAGGTTGATTAATCTTCTTGTGCTTTTTCTTTTTCAACCCCCCAGCTATGTCAGTTGCCTTAATAAAAATGTTTTATTCTCTTGAATTTCTAAAGTTTCTCTTGAAAAACTTGTAGTTCTAGTGACCTGTGATGAATTAAGGATATGCCTAAGAGCATTAAGTATAGAGAAATAAAAATACATTGTTAGAGAAGAAAACAAAAAAAGGAGGCATCTTTGCATAAAGCCTACTTTAATAGTTTTTAGAGCTCCATTCTAATACAAGTGCTCAAGGACATAGTTGGCAATATATTTAACAGCAAGTAAAGTCTCTTCACAGGTTGGCTTTATCTGAGATTCAGGGAGAAGAAAACCGTATCTCCCGGTGTCCCGGAGCTCGAAGGTGAAAGAGTACTTGATGCCTTGGTCATAAGCCCAGTCATCAGAGCCCCCTGCAGCAGGGTCTGTGGGTAAAGAAATTGAATAAAGCTTAACTGAGAAAGAGTGGCTACACTTCAAATGAGAAATACTTGAGTCAAGTCACGTAGCCAGGAATGCAGAAAGGACAAATAAAAAGAAATACTCAGTGAATTGATTGATTTATCCTGCTCATGGGAAAGCTGCTGTGATTTTAGGCCATGTATGAGCTTTTTTCTAGCTGATTTGTGCAAGCAAATGTAAACAAGCTAAACTGCTCCCTCCTTGTCTCTGCTGTGGGGAAACCATGGGAGAAATGTCTGAGGAACAGGAGAATGGTGTGGTTGCATGGGGGTGTTTAGAAAGGCTTGGTACCAGAACGAAATACCCTCTCACTGGGTGGCTTTTTGAGGTTCACAGAGAGGGGAAAGAACTGCATATCTCGGATTTCAGCTTCATCTTTTTCTGCTGGAGAAATAGGGCACTCCCTTTTGAGTAGCTGGTACAATAAAAACTGTCTCTTTTGCTAAGGAAGGAGCTTCCAGAATTGTCAAGCATCACAACACATTTCTAAACAAAGAATCCCTTAAATACCTTAAAAATTGGAAGAAACTGGTTTTTTAAATGTTTGGGAGGAGGTGGTTAACTATTGGAGGAAAGAGAAACAGGCAAGGGAAAGTAGTTTTCATATTGAAGTAAATTAAGAGATCTTAGATATGGGAGATATTAAAGTTCTATAAATCTAGATTTGGCAACCTCAGCTTGGCTTTTGGCACCGCTAAGTCCATATCCACAGCTGAGTTCCCAAGAAGAGTAGAATAATTAGTCATTACAAATAGGATTGTAATTAGTATGTGTCTCAGAATGTAATGTAAAGTAAAAGAAAGTGGTGTTGCTAGAGTGGTTGAAGGATTCACATTATATTTGATTTGGAGATACTGGAAATGTGGAACATCTCAGGTCAAGGTTTTTATGTTTCAGTTGAAGCTGTGTAAGAGTTAGGAGTTCATGCTATGCACATGAATTCATAAACACTTTACTACGTCACTTGACTTTCCAGAGGGTCACACATTTCCTGGGATCCCTAAGGAATAAATTATCCCATAATTTAAAAATGACAGGTCCCATATATACCTCTTAGTATATTCATGTGAAGAAAGAAGGGGATTACTTAGCAAGAGGAGCAAGAATCACTAGAAAACTGCATTTTTTAGTCCTAGTAGTACTTAACATGGGTCGTTAGTATATTTAGGTCAATACTTACAGATTGTTTCAGCTCCTGGTCCATATGTATATTTAGTGTTGTGCAAACTGGCTAGCTCTTTGGAAGCAGCTTTAGCTATGGAATTCTGTAGGAAAAGAAGAATGATAAATGCAGATTTTCAGAAGCTTTCTGAGTGAATCTAAGCAATTATATTGTTGAGTAAACTGAAAAGCCATGCTGGAGAAGTCTTTATCTGAAAACTCTTGTTCACCTCTCAGTATGACTGGGTGTCAGTAGCTGACAAGGTGTTGTGAAAAGAGCTTGTCAGTAAAGAGCTCGTTCTCCAAGGTTTAGTGGAGTGTGCTCCAGTCTGTGCACGGTCTGTTGCAGCCTGGTGTGCAGGGGAGTTTGGACAGATAATGGGACAAGAAGCAACAACACTTTCTAGATTTAGAAGAAGCTTGTACAGGGTTAAAACGAAGTAAGGAACTTTACTTAGAGATAAGAGAATCTTAGAGAATGGTAATAACTTGGTCAATTGCAAACATACAATAGCCTTTCTTTTCCTTCTGTTCATGCAGCTATAAATTTGGAGTAGAGTCAGCTCTGTCAGGGGAGTTGAACATTGATACAAGTGGAAGCAGATTAAGGTCTTATAAATATTAACAGCCAAAAAAGGCATAAATTACCCTGAAACCATATGTAGTCTCATTAATTTCAATTTGTTTCCTGTGCACAGAGGGACTCATTCAACTCCCACTGATTCAGTGAGGGTTGGATCAGGCCCATCAATAGTACTGTGAAGCTTTGTATGTTTGCATTAAGGAAAATTACAGACTTTGGAACTTGTGGCTTTTCCAATTCTTCATTATACAGCATGTTGGTTATAAAACATGAAAACTATTACTAACAGATGATAAATATGAATGATTTTTGAAAGCATATGTTCAGTATAGGAATAAGCAATGGGTTGCCATATATTTCTTTACAGCTTGCAGCTGAATGGCTTACTATTCCAGGAATTTCCTCAAGCCCTTTCCTTCTCTGTAGGTTACACTCTGGCTTACTTCCCAGTGGAAGATATATTGTAAAATATTCTCTGTTCATCCTTATGCTTCAAGTGTTCTTCTGAATTACTCAAAAAGACATATTGGACAATGTATTTAGAAAATTATAGTTAACTGAGAGAACTTTCTCAGCTTCTAAAAAATAGCATCAAAACACGTTGCATTATCACTGGCAGCCTACTCTCTTGCAGAATTGCAAATGTTTCCTTGTTCCCAAATATTTGGTTTTGAACATTTTAGAATTATGGGAGCTTGCTCTAGGAATTTGTGGTCCTTTAAGCATATGAAGGATATTTAAGCAAGGCAGGTCAAAGCATACTTGAAGCTTTGCTTTCCACCTTTAACACTGGCTGTGCCTGAATGTGGGGTTTGGTTTCTGGCCACTCTATCACACAAAGACAAGCAATTGCAGGAAGAATGTTGTTTCTCTGCATTTCACAATCTTGGACTCAGAGCAGTTGGAGTAGCTGAGCTCTCTCCTGTGGTCTTCTTTTTGTTTGGTTTGGGTTTTTTCCTTTCTTTTTTAATCCCTCAACAAACTGATTTTTCTAAAATACATAATCATTTTTAACACATGTTGGGGGAATTGTAGAGGTTGGAGTCTAGCTAGCTATCTGCTATGATACCATCTTTTCTTCAGCCATCTGTTGTTTATAATATACACGTTTAATCAGCAGCTGAGATTGAGTCAAATCTTCTCTCAATAGCAAATGAATTTTTAAATGTAAACTGATTCTTCCTCTCTTCAAATACATGCAAAGTGGAAATACAATTTGGAAAGATTGTCTGATACAAACTGCAGACATGTTGGTAACTGGTATTTGCTCCCCTTAGTTAACTAAAGTAGGGACAATGGAACAGCAGAGCTGCTCTTTGGGGCTGTTCCACCCAGGGCATTCCTTCCACCCAGACGCCAAATGACGGCATTAAATCATACCAGAACAGATACTGGAAAAAGTGTGTCAGGAAATCTTTTTACCTGAGGGATATTTTCATTGTTGGCCAGGAAGTTGTAAAAACAGAGATTTGTAGAAAGAGCAGTTGAGATTTCCAGCTGTTTAGAGTCTAGAATCCAAATAAACACTTCCTCAACCTCTCCAGGTTGGAGATAAAGCTAGTATTTTAAATGACCCTCTCTAAGTGAAAAACATGCCCAAGCATTTATGTCTTCATCATGAAATGAAGCTTTGTCAGAGGTTTTGAAATCTTTTTGTTTTCCTCTAAGTGACTCTCTACCATTTACTTTCCTAATAGATTTATAGTCCAAAACTTAAAGGTAGAAAAAGAAATTTCAACTTTATAGAAACTAGTGTAATTTCTTAATAATATAATATAAACCAGCAGAAATAATATGTATAAAGCAAATACTTATGAGTATAAATACAAAATATGAGGAAAATGTGTTTGTTTTTTTTTTTTTTTCCAAAATAGCTCAATTACTCAAAGCAATCCATAAAAGGCAAAAATAGCGAGGTCTATGCAGAGATATATAAATAATGCCCAATGTTTTCCAGAAGGGTGAAAAGTAGTTTGGGTTTCCAAATCTGTAAATTATCTGGAATACACCTGCAATGAAAAGCAATGTTTTCCTTTTGACCTTTGAGGACACTCTTTGTTTTTCAATGATTTTCTACATCTCGAGGCATAATGGCTGTAACTGAATTGCTGTGGTTTGTTTGGAGTTTGTTTGTTTGTGGCTTTATACTTTTAAGAATCCCTCTTTTGCAAGGAAAATTTTGCTGAGATTTATAGAAGCAGAGAAATAAGTGGCGCCCTGCAGTCGAAGAAATAACTCCAGAGTAATACCTTGTAACTGGGAGCAGAAATGGCTTTTCAGCCTCTGGCTCCCAGCTGAGCTCTCAGAGCTGGTCATTGCAGCAGAAGGCAGCATTTTCTGCTCTCATCACCCATCTGTGTTTACACTGCAATTACCAATATTTCACTTGATCTTGTGCACAGGGTGCGTGGGCCAGGGAGACAGCAGAGTTGTGTTCTTAGTTGTCATTATCTTACATAATTAACAACTTTCAAACCTAGGTTTTTTCAATTATTAGCTTTTAATGAAAGATGTGGTACTGGCTTCTCTTTCTCACCACATCTGGAAGTTTGATCTAACAAGATAAATTATCAGGCCAAGCATATTTCATGTGTTAATAGGTAATTTTTATGGGAGCATCTCCCTCATTTTATTCTTGTATCATCAGACTGGATTTGCCAGCAAACTGTGACCATTTAGAAACATTCCACAGATGTTGATTATGCAGCTGCTGTTTGTGGACAACTCCCTTTGCCCTCTCAATGTGAGAGTGGTCTGGAGAAGCCTTTTCACTGCCTGAATGGACCCCTTGCGCTCTTCCCTCACTGGACTGCAAACTGATTTGTCCAAGGCTGAAAACTGTATTTTCCCTTCACATCAGTCTTGTGTGCTTTACTTGTTAAATAAAGTGACCCTCAACTTCCTTTGTAATCAAAGTCTGAAAATGTGGGTTTACTAAGTTAGCTTTAGCCAAGTGAATTGTAACTTCTGAGCCTTCTTGTTTTGCCAATAAAAACAGACTCCCTCCTCAAGGGTCCATGATGATGTGTATTTTAGTTCACTGTTCTGTTGTTGCTCATGGTTAGGCATGTGCTCCAAGAGCCCAGGGAATCCAGCCAGTGAGGACTTCAATGGAATGACTCTTTTTCTTTACAAGCCTGTTTTTCTGTGATTTTCTAGAGTGCCTAAGAAATCAGCCCCTGGTGAGACGGCTCCCAGTGCAACTCAGTTGGGCCCTACCCCTGCTGAAGACTCTTGTTTACCAGCCAGATTCACACATGAACTTCATCTGGAAGATTGCTACTAACACATCCCTTTCACAATTTTGAGACTGCCAGTACAGAACAGTTCTGTTGTGGTAAATTCCACGGAGGAGCTGTGAAGCCAATTTCAGATAATACTTTGCTGACCACTTCCATGTTTGTTGTGCTTCCCAGTTGACTTTAACAATATTTACTGTAAAAAGTAGTACAATCTGTGCAATAGCACAGATACAGCAGCAGCAGATTGCAACTCCTCGTTGTCTTGTCTGAGTCTCTTAGATGTAGGATTTTTGCTATCCAACAATTCTTACCCACTGGTCTTCATATGTCTTAAACATATTCAGGACTTCACAACCAGGCACTAAGTTAAATAATCAGGCTGATACAGTCAGGCTTTATATTTGAAATTCACTCTTGAAGGCTGCACAGACTCTGGGCATATCTCCGCTTTCTAATATGTCCTATTTTAAGCACTCAAGAAGAAGTAAAATGCTGGACCAAACCAATATGGAAGGTTAATTTTGGTGATTTGAAACAACAATCCATGCAGCCAGTATGCATTCAAGTAATAAAGACTGGAATTATCTTGGACTGTAAATTAATACAATATTCTTCAGCCTGTGAAACTGTAGTAACACACCTGCATTAATCTGATAAGTGAGTATGAGCTGGCTGCACGTGTGTTTGGTGCTGAGTTTAACTGAGACATGGAAATGAACTGTATAGGAAGGAAGGGCATGATGCACATTCCTCCACTCTCTCAAACTACAGTTCAGAGCCAATTCAAATACAAACAAGAACTGATAAAGCTGAAAAGGGAAGTATAGGGTGACCTAATGGGAAGCTAAGGCAAATATATGAACTGGCTAAAAAATATGGGCTAAAAAATATGGGTTTAAGAATAGTCTGATTAAATACATAGCTCTTTCTTGCAAAAGGACAAGAAATTGTGAATAGTAAAATAAAGATAAAAATAATCTTTTTGGGTTGTGGAGAGATACTCATCTTGCCAAACATATTTTGTTATTGTGAAAAGCTAATGCTTCTGTTCCCTGTAGGAGAGGGATTCAAGTATGTATTTTGTGTTCAGGGCAATACTCCAGGGTATAGAAAAAATGAACCAAGAGGATTGTGAAGCAGATAAAATGTGATTCTCCAGAAGGAGGACATTTGTTTTAAGGGTGTCATCACAAGAATATTGTGTAACTTCTGAGAAATTCCTGACCCAGATTTTCCTGTCTTTGGTGTTTTTATTTTTCTTGTTTGGATAACAGTGAAAGTTTTGTGCAACTCCCCAATGTTGGGGAGAACAAAACAACAACGCTGAATAAAGAGAGACAAGTTTTGGGAAAATCCTTGTGAGCTGTGGGATTTATAATCTCACAGACCCTCTTGCATCTCAGGGGAAGAATGGGAAGTTGTGGTAAGGAAGGGACATATGTGACTTCCATCACATTTTACACTCCAAGGCCAGGCATGGTTGAGGGATAGTTCTAATCCCTGGCTCTAAGTATAATTCAATAACTTTGAGGTGTTCTGATTTGCTGTAGCAATGCAGTGGAACATAAAGGGGTTCTCAGGGTGCCCTGTTCTATCTGACAAACCAAAACAGTTTTAGGCCTTCTGGTGATTTCTTGAGGCTGTAAACAGAAAAAGTCTTTTGAGCCTCAAGGATACGCTGTTCACTACATGTTCAGGGAAGGAAGGAACAGGCTTCCCCTTGACCTTTTTCTTCTGCAGACTTAATGTCTTCAATCTCAAATTACTCAATTTTTGCACCCTTCTATATTTTGGGCACTGGAATGCAGCATAAGGCCCATGGTATTATGTTACCTTTAATTAAATACAGTGGAACAAAATGTTATTAATGAGAAGTAGACATGCGAGGTTTTGTTTAAACACATGTCCAGTTGCTCACTGAAAGAGATAAGAAATTGCAGCTATATTTCCTTTAATTTATTAGATCTGTCAGGGTAAAAATAACATCGAAGATAAGATAATGGCACTATAAATTTTGCTTCTTCATTTACAGAATGATTTATGATTATTATATTTGCCCGAACAATATCTATTAAAAGTTAAGATTCTCATTCTTCAGCATTTCTCCAAATTCTAAATTTAGACAGAACTTTTACACATTGAACACAGCAATTGGCATATAAATTAATTCCTCTTTTTGTAGCTCTCTTGTCTCAAGTAAGTAGAGTTGTTGATTGAAAATGTTACATTTTCCTTAGTCACAGCTTAAATGAATGTATCTGAGTTATTTGAACTAACCTGAAAAGCACTTGTGAACCTGATCCACAGCCTGTCAGTTTTTCTATTTAGTTCACTGACATTGGAGTGCATAAGGCCCTTTCTGTTTAATTATCCCAACTATAGGCCATGTAGTTTGGGTGATACTCTGATCTCTTTGTCCAAAAGGACTTCTGGCAATAAGTCTTCCCATGTAAAAATCAGATACTGCACACAATGAACACCTATAGGACCCTGCTGTGTCTGTTGGGATCACCAACAGAGGAAATAATTTCCCTCATGAAAAGCACTCATAAGGTCACCTTGTCATGGTGGTAAGAATTGTGGTTGCTATGTAGAAAAATATAATGGAACTGCCTCTGGTATCAGTATGACTGATTTTAAAATATAGAATAAAGTGATATTGGAAAGAGTAGTATACAAAGTAAAATCAAATGGCTGAAGAGGAATATATATCCTGTATTCCTGAGCAATTAAGTTTTTATGCCCTGTGGTACCAGCAGAATTTTCATCTATGGCAGGGAAAGGGAGTTTAAATTTTACTGCATATTAGAATAGAACAGTGGCAATGTAAAATTTTAATTTAAGAATTTTAAAATCTAGCAAAGCACATAGGTTCTTTCTTACGGCTAAGGGTTGTTTCAGTAATGAGTTGCCAATGTAAACTTTTTCCTTTTAATACTGTGAGAAACACACTGTACTTTTAGTTACATTTCATCACATATGCTCTTCATTCAAAAAAGGGGGCAGAATGTCATGCAAATTTTTGACAAATAAGAACTTTATGATCTTGACAACAAAGCAGCTTCAAGTGTTTATTACTTTAGGCTGTACTGCAATGTGTGAATTATGAAGCTTTGTAAAAAATGAAGGCAAGACTATCACTCTCTGGAATAATTTCAGTTACAAAATTCCTGGAATATAAATTAAGAAAACAAAATCTTCATTTTATTTTCATCTTCTCTTTTAGGCTGTAAAAAATCTAACAGGAAACTTCACTCTTGGCCCCAGTGTGTATTTGTGTTCAGAATCAAGACATGTATTTGGAAGCACTCATAAATTTGTCAAACCTGCACAGCAGAACAACACAGTGTTGTTGCCTTGGACTTTTGGCAGCATCCAGGAAAGAGGGGGGATCAAAATGTGTTTGTTTTGTCTTGCTGTGTTGTTTTCCCTGCCAACAGATTCTAATTGCTAATATGCCAAAGAACTGAAGTCATTTTATTATTCATGATTCTTGATTATTGGCCTATGAAATTTTCATAGCTTTTATATGCATTTAAGAGTTCTAACCCCTTTATCTGTTTCTAAGGATAAAAAAACCCCATCTTTCGTAAATGGCATTAGAGTGTGGCTTTTCTCTTGAATTGATAAAAGAGGAATTTTCCTTTAAAATACCACATTCATCCTCTCTGAAATAAAATGTTTGTGTTTAAATCCAGGCCTCTTGGAAAAGACCTCAAAACTGAAACTTTTTACATCTTTTGTATATGTTTTCAATTATACTTTTGTCAAAAACTGCCTCATTGTCCTGACCCTGTCCCAATAGGAGTTTTACCATTTTACTTTAGTGAGAACTAAGGTTAGTACAACGTGGTAGACAGGGATCCTTGCCTGCTGTTGATACCAGTTGAAGTATTTCATAGTTATTGCAATCTGTCAAGCTGCTAGCCTGGCTTACAGGCCATAGTGTTTTTATGTAAAATATTAAAGGTACACATACAGCAACCTCTGGTATCAGGAAGAGGCAGTGCTGCACAGCACAGTGGATTTCTGGATAGCATGACTGGAAGACAGAGCTGACATTGTGTCAAATTCATTGTGCACATGGAAATTAAATAAGGCTCTGAAGTTCATCCTATGACTGAGCTATCTTGAAACCATCATGGTTTCCCTTGTTCTTGCTACGACTAAAATATTTTCAAAAACTGTATGGTATGGTTTCTTTCGAGATGTCAAAGAAACTGCATGGAATTAAAGGGACCTAAGTAGCAAGTGACGATTTTCACTTATTCTTTTCATTAAATCAAAATGACAAGGAGACTTACCAGTTCCTGGTAATTCGGTGGCAAACTGTAAGTGTATGAATAAGGAAACAGCAGCAGCTGGGAATAGGAGTGAATTGTCAAGTATGCCTTGATTGTAGAAAGATGTTCACGAATGAAATCAGCCAAAGCCTTGGTCTCCTTTTCAGACTCAGGTGCAGAGCCACAGTAAGTGTCAGCACAGGGGGATTTTGAGGCCCCAAGAGCTGAGAAGAAAAGTGAATTTGATGAGTATGAAAAAGTAGGTTGTTAGGAGAGTCATATTACACCACCCTTGTAGGTAAGCCTTGGAAATCCTGCTAATACACATGCCATATCAGAGGAGGGAATATTTTATGGCATAGTTAAGACACTGGGAAACATCCCATAACAATGAATAAATATGGCCTTTACTGTGTGAACAGTTGGAAGAACATGAATATGGATGTAAACCCTATATTATGGAAACTTTTTGGGATATTGATTTGCTTCAATACTTAACAGTCCTCTCCTTGCATATCTTCTCCATTTCTAAGGCACTTCCTTGAAACAGAGAAGTGGAAACCACTCAAAAGAGACCTCTTTCCATGAAAGCAATCTTTGGTTTCTGTCCTGAACTCACAGCCGTGTGTGTGTTTCTATATGTATATATATGGACATATATATATATATATATATGTCTGTAAGTGTATATGTATATATATATGCACGTGTGTGCAGATATGTTCCTAGAAGTAGCCATACTTATGATGGTAGTGGCCATTGTTTGGCTTTTTTTTCCCAAAACTGCTCTAAAAACTGAAAGCTACTCCTCAACACTCCACTGGTGGTCTTCACTCAAGCTGGACCATCAAGTAGGATAAATCCATTATTAAATATATTGGCTATTGTATATATACACTTGTGTATAATTACTTGCTGCTTTGTAGGAGACACTTACTGCACCAGCCAGCATCCATATTCCTGTTGGGGTCTGTCCCAATGCAAGTGCTCCCAGCATTTTTGGAGCGTGTCTTTCTCCACATGCGGTTCTGTAACAGAATCACAGCTGAAAACTAAGAGTAAGCCCTGACAGTTGACTTTTCCAGCAGTAAGAAAGAAGAAGGTACTTACGTTTGTCCAAGTGTAAACATAACCATCAATGTTAACAACAGGCAGAACATAGAAGTCCAGCTTGTCCAGAAGTGTGGTCATGACAGTATCTTTCCCATAGGTCTCCACAGCCTACTTGGAGAAAGGTAGAAAAAGCTGATGATGCCTTCACAGGTGTGTATTTCCTGTGTATGTAAAAGCCTGGGTCTAGGTCAGGAATTAATGAATGTGGTAGATAAAGTCATCCAGGTCACTCCAGCACATGAGATGGCACCTCTGTGTTATTACATGTGCTTAAATTTGCACTGACTCAAAAAAACTGCTCTTAGAAAACCATCTTATAGTGCTAGATATAGATAAATTATAAGATGAAGGAATATTGATTTTGAACAGGATAATAAGTCACTGGAAAGGGAATTCCATCTATTATCTTCTTGATCACAGACAGAACAGTATTGCTGCCCATATATATTCCTATATCCTAACACCTTAAAAGTTTGAGTTTAATTTATGTCAGATTGAGAAATAATTATTTCCATTTTTTATCTGTTGTGCAGAAATTTCATCAACAACCAAAATTATAGAGAATACTTCTAAGTGGCATCCTCACACATTTCCAGTCATAATTCTGTGGATGCATTTATTCATAGGGAGACAGATTTATTCCCTGCACTTTTCCAGACAAAGATATTGAATGACAAACAGGAACTCCTGCAATATCCTCTATATCCTGATTGTTCATGGTCTGGTACTTGCTATGCTTGTTCACAGATTCCTATCAGTGTTGAGAGACCATACAATAATAATGGAAATTTGCTCTAAGTGTGTTGCATCCATGTTTTGTTTACACAACCATAAAGGACAACACAGGGAGCAATGCAATGGAGAAAGGCAATTTTTGTCCTGTAACTTGCAAGTAGGAAGATGGGATGTAAAATCTAGAAAAGCAGTTTCAGATCACTCAAAATTACTTTTCCTGGGTTTTACTTTATGCTTGGTTTTTTTTTGTTGTTGTTGTTGTTATCTTGCTGGGTTTCTTTTTTGAGATACCTATAAAAATCCTCCTTGCTCATGTTTTTCTCTAATTTTTTTTAACTTTTATGTCTAGAAGCAATCCGAAGTGAAATGCTGATGATGCTCAGAGCTCTGCTCTTTTAAAGCACTTCTGCCTATGGACACGCCGAGCAGAGGCACTGCTGGTGTCAGGTACACCCATGAATTAAGTGACTAGACAGTGAAAATGACAGCTGCAGTGACGTGAATTGCTGAGAGAAAAATGGTACCTTCTACTGCAGCCTTATTAGGCACTAATGAAATCATATTCCCATTGACTCCACTGAAATGTCACTTCCAATTTCCACTGCTCCCTACACAAAACCGCATGCCTGTCTGATAAGACTGAGATTATACTTGCCACCAAGGCCTCTGCCAGCATGGCTGGCTCACATAGATTGGCTTTCATTTTCTTGGGTTTTAAATTCCAGCTGCTGCTTCTGGTGTGGTTTTATTTATTTGTTTGGTTAGTTTTGTTGGCCTTTTTTTTTTAATCTCCCAACAGAAGTTATTACAAAATTTGAAATTCACTCAGTAAGTTTCTCTGCTAAATTGATTGACCTCCCCCATCTGAGGAGTGATATACCTGCCTCTGGGAAGATGGCTGTGCAGCATTTGATAGTCCCCACCTGCTTTATATTGGTGGTGAGAAAGAAAATATGAAGGACATAAAATTATTTAACTCAAGACCTAAAGTATCCCAGACTGAAGTGAAGCTAATTTCACCTGTGCATCTCTTTCTTGAATGTGGTTTCATATTTTAGAATCCATTCTGTACAGCCTGAAGTGGCAGCTCAGAGGGATGTATATGCATTTCCTTCTTCCTGAGTGGAGCTTAGGCAGCTTTCTTGGGAACATTTCCTCAGTGCTGATCGGAGGGTATGTTTCCATCCTCTCTGTTGCCTTACTGAATAAAGCTGGTTGCAAGAATCCACTACCTGGCACTGTAGCAAATCAGCTGTGCTGAAGTGCATTCAGGTGCCCTCAGAGTTGCCCTTGGATTTCCTTATTCCTTATGTCTGTGTACAGAATATGGCTGTTTATAGTGTTACTAGAGCTGTTTGCTTCCTCTCACCGTTCTCTGACTACAGGTGCAAAAAGAATTTACAAACTGAGAGTAACCCTCGCAGTTGTCAGTACCTCTTAGACACATTTCAGGTTGTCTTAAGCTGCTGAAAGAATACAGGCCCAAGCACAAAGATCTGGTTTAAGTAGTTACACCTTAACCCTCTGAGGTGAGAGGAGACATGAGCAGACACACGTTTAGACAGAAAAGGGCAGTGGCCTGAGCTCTTGCTGCTCATTTAAGATTTTCTTAAATATAGTTGCATTTTGCAAAATGTTTTTTCATCATTAAGCTTATTGACCTCTTTCACAAACCACTGGCAGAAAGCAGGGCTGATCCACTCTCTTGCATGGAAACCACAATCCATAAAGATGGCCTTCTTATTCGCACCGCTTTTTCCCATCTAGGAGAAAAAAACAACAAAAACAACACCCTAGGGCATGAACCAAATAAATTGTATGCAGAACAAGTCAGTCAGCTTGCTGACCTAAAATTCAAATTTATACATATATAGCATTCCTGGTTTAAATAGAAATCGATGGAGTGCTTGGAACTGGAACTGACCATGATATTCAAGCTAAAACAATACTCTTAATAATTTCATTTTTATTAATATAGATGAGCTTCCCTCAATTTGATTATTCTGCACTGTTGATTTATTTCCTGTAGTGTCTCTAAAAGTTTATACTGTGTATTTGAATATATGTAAATACTGGTGCATTTTGGGTAAGTACTCCATATCCTTTCACCTTTAAGTTATTGTCTTATTAATTCATAAGAGTTACCAAAAAAAAAATTTCTGTGTTTAAACCCAGCTCACAACTGAGCTCACACAGAGCAAGCTTCTGGGCTGAGATAAGCACAGTTTAATTAATAATAATAATAATAATAATAATAATAATAATAATAATAATAATAATAAT
>JAHLSL010000045.1:5530220-5579290 GCA_025920805.1 Petroica traversi | reverse complement strand
ATAATAATAATAATAATAATAATAATAATAATAATAATAATAATAATGAAACAGAAAATAACAAAAAGGAAATAAATCCCAGGATAGACAAGTGATGCAATTGAAAGCAATTGCCCACCCAGTCCCTGTGCTGTGGCCCCGACCCACCTTCTCCCTAATTTATCACTAAGCATGAGGCCTGTGGTTTGGGATATCCCCTGGGTCAGTTGGGGTCAGCTGTCCCCAGCTGTGTCCCCTCCCAGCTGCCGTTCCCTGGCTACTGGTGTGAGGAGCAGAAAAGGCCTTGGTTCTGTGTAATCACTGCCCAGCAGTAACTAAAACATCCTGAATTATCAACACTGTTTCCAAATCAGCATGAATCTGAAACAGCCCCATACAAGCAACAGAAAACAAAACTCTACCCCAGCCAAAACCAGCTCAAATTTATATATAAATAAAACTATATCTAAAATAAAATTATATATTAATAAATTTGTTTCCTATTGGCAGAGACTGACATTTATAGATGCTTTTAGAGCAAATGGATTTACAAACAACAGATGAAGAGGACATGAAGGTAGATGATCATTCAAATAGCTTTCAATACTGTGACTGCATTTCTATGTCTGAACTTCTAATAATTCATTATGCCCCTTAAAAATATAAAATTTGAAAAAAATCATAGTAATAGTAATCAAAATATATTAGATTTTCTGCACGATGTCTATTACTTTAGATATTTTCTTAGCAGCCTTAGTGTTTTACTAGACATCATAGTCTTGCAGAGGTTAATAAAGGGAAGAGTCTGGCATGAAGAAATCAAGGCACTTACTTTGAGAAGATACATTGGCCGTCCTTCATATGTTTCCCCAATTACACTACGAGAGACAAGATCTGGGTTCTGAGCAGCAATATCAGCAGTCCATGCAGCTATCTGTTTAATAAAGAGATTTAATCTATTGATGTCTCTGTTCCTCAGGTCCAGACTAATTAATTTGCAGACTTCAAGCCAGAACAGTCTTTCTGAGCATCTAATGTGGCCCAATATTTAATACAATTTGTAGATTTCCAAGGAGTCACTGCAAAGATGTGAAGAGTAACATGGCCATGATTACATGTCAGGAAAAATGAGAATAGCTGTGAAAAAAGGAGGAAGGGGGGAGGAGTTATGGTGGGAGATGAAGAGCTTGAACTGAGGCAGGGAATGGAATTGAGTTTTTTGGCAGAGGAGATGTAGTGAAAAGGAAAGAGGAAATAAACAGTGAAGCATATGAACCTGGTCACTGGATTTCTGCCAGAGGTTATTTGCAGCACTGGGAGCAGAAGTAGAGGAAATAAGTGTAGGTTACACTAATTAGCTCAGTAAGGAAGAGGAAGGAGAGTTTGGAGGCATTATCATATCAATGGATGGAGCAGAAGAGGAAAAGAGAAGTGCTGGCAGCACTTTGGCTACAGAGGCTAAGGCAGAAGCTGATAAAGTGGTAAATTCTAGGCTTTACCGTGTCCCAGTTGTTGTACTTCTCATAGC
Source organism: Petroica traversi (assembly GCA_025920805.1). NCBI lineage: Eukaryota > Metazoa > Chordata > Aves > Passeriformes > Petroicidae > Petroica > Petroica traversi. The sequence continues at coordinate 5,577,783 of JAHLSL010000045.1, read as the reverse complement.
TGTGGCTGGCAGTACGAACTTTGCTGTCAAACTGGGCATCCAGTGCAGCCTGCAGGTTGTCAATCAGCACTCTGCAAGAAGCACCATGAAAAGTGTGAAGACAAACACACAGCAATCTAGCAGGGAAGTAAGGCATTTCAAGGTCTGCTGGCATTTGGGCTGCATAGATTGTGAAAGGAAAGGTGGGCAGGTTGAAAATAAGATATATGTTTCAAGTTTCAACCTGTGTCCTGCCTCCACCTTGCCACCAGAATGACCAGGGAGCAATAGGCTCCTGCCAATTAGCCCTGCCTTACTCCCATACCAACAAACCGCCAGGGTGGCAACAGTTTGGTTTCAGAGAAATGTCAGTGCTGAGACAGTGTGTCTAAAAATGAGCTCTGGACTGATCTTTTGTTGCCAGTTGCTTCTGCCTCAATAGGAAAAGGGCCCTCTTGAACTTTTGGCACTGGAGGAGAGTTAGACTGCAGAAACGTTTCAAAACCAGGCAACCCAGAGATGTTTGCCTAAGGAAATTCCCTGTCAAACCAAGCTTCCAAAGGTAAGCTGTGGTTTGACAGCTCTATTGCAGGTGGCATTATCCATCCTCCAAGATACTTTATTGCGTGTGAGGTGAGCTATTAAATAGAACACACAACTACAAGCAAACCTCAACATCATGTTTGGATTGGTTGGATCTCTCCTGTTCATTTTTCCCTGGGGCCAACACAAAGGCACAACTTATCACTGAGCATATTCTTGAGGACCTTTTGTTTGTATCTCAGCCTTGGCTATCAAAAAATGAAGTCCTCTTGTTTTTCCAGTGTCTGTCTTAAAACTCTTACAAATCTTACTCATCCAGGATATGGCCTTGATCATTTGTGATTTGGATAGAGGAACAGGAGGCCAGTTTGTGAGGCAGCAGCAGCCTTCAGAACAAACATTGCAAATGACATGATGTCACGGCACTGCAGCAGCACTTCAAAAGAATTGTAACATCTTGGGTTGTCACAAGGACGATCTGCTCAAGTTGCCAGGGACAGCTTCCAGACATTCTGGCCTTTTGTTGCAGTCAAAGGATTTGTGCATGGACCTGAGGCAGTTTGTGAATATTATGGGAAAACTAATACATGTAGAGTAACTCCTTTGCTAAAGAGGAAATTCCACTGAAGCTGGATTCTTGTGCTGTGTGTAGACCGTGCGATTACTGAAAACTATTTGTTCTAGAGTGTTTTTTGATTCTGTTCCTGCAGCGGTATCCAGATCAGACATGATTGACATGAGGCTAATAAATTTAAGGATGGATTACCTTTGGATTTAGCAGATCATGAAAGTTATCCTGAGAAGTATGTGATGTCAGTGAAGGAGTTAGGTCTAGTAGCAATAACAGTGGAGCTGAGAGACAAAAACTCTATGCTCAGCCAAATGAAATAATAAAAATTTTATCAAATAATACTGACTTTCAATGTCTGAGTACATGATGTTGACAGACTATACTTTAAACATCAAAGCAGCCTGATAATGAAGCTGGGCAGAGCCAATTTGCAGTGCTTAAGTGGAGTGAAAGGGGAAATGAAGACCGACAACCCTACTCCTCTCCAGCTCAAAGTCAATTTCTCATCCTCAGTTTATGCTTATAGTGATTGGAAGGTATGAAGTAAAGAGCAGGATCAGGCAACTCCTCATTCTCCTTATCCTTCCATTAGTGCTACTCACCACAATGCTTCTGTTCCCAGCGGTGTGATGTGGCTGTGCATGTGCTGTGTAACTTTGGTCAGCCCAAGGCTATCCTGGGAATCTGTTTTCCACTCTTCCTTGGCCCTTCACCTGGCAGCTGTCTTCTGTCACTTGTTGGGTTTTTTTGGCCCTCTAGCTATTGTTCTGCAGCTCAGTGGAGACCTGCTCTTGGCGGCCCTTGGGGCTCACCAATTTATTTTCTGGCTTCAATTCCTTGTCCGTTTCCCTCATCTGGTGTGTTTTCTGGCTCTTTGTAGACCTTTGCTGCATTTTATCTCTAGTAAATATTTCTATTCCCCTCTATACTCCAGCCTTCTGTATTGCAATGAGTTTCACCCCAGGGAAATTTCTGGTACTGCATCTCTGCTTCCTGTCTCTTGCCTCTATCAACATTTCATCTCACACTTTTAATGCAGAGTAGTTACAGTCCATTTGAACTGTCATAGGAAGGCTGAGCCCAGTAGAGGCATCCACAGGAGGGATGAAGTTTGTGGCAGGAAAATCAGTTGCCCAACGTGGAAAGCTCAAACTCATTCTCCTCAGTATTTAGTCCCCTTCTATTCAAAGTACAGTAGTGAGAACAAACTTACTGATACTCCATTCCATTTTCTTTCAAAAGATCTTCAATGTCAAAAGACTTCTCAGCTTCAACTCTGAAATCAACTTGCATTTTTGGCTTTACCAGTGTGACAGAGTCTGGCTGCCAAAAGTCAACCTAAAAGAAAGCCAAATGAATACATAAACAAATAAATACATACATGGGGCTGTGATTTTTAGGTTGGGGGGTGTGTGTGGTGGTGAGATTGTGATTACTATACTGAATTTCATGCCTATCCTGTTACACTGATTCAGCATTGCTTGCCACAAGTATCAACCTAAATTTTAACTAGAAATTGATTAAGAAGATTTTATAAGGCCCTGCATTTTATATGGCAGAATTCTGGAGATGACAGTGACAATTTCACAAATGTCAAATATTCTCCAGCATCTGCATTCATACAGAATTTTGAATATTATAACTATATTTGCCACTTCTTTCATTCTTACAGCTTTCATTTTTTGCTCAGGTTTTTCCTACGAATGTTAGACAGAAATTAACTCAATATCGGGGTGCACAATGTGAATATTTTACATAAATCAGCTGAAAAAGACTGTTGTCTGTATGAGTGCTTTTAAAAGAGATCACTGAAGTTGATATGAGGAACCTGTGCCTTTGAAGAGGTTTCATTTCAAAGGGACAAGCAATAGCATTATTACTTCACTCATTTTTGCTGAAGTAAGCATCCAAGCCTATGAATTTAGTGCCCTGTTGAAGGTCAATGGAAGAAAAGCTGATTTGCCAGCCTCATGCCTTTTCACCCTTTCATCTCATGAAAGTAAAAGAAATTGGGGCTGGTTTTACATGAATCATGTGTCATCAAGTGAGGTGATTGTTCCAGAATATACAATTCCATCTGTCCTGACTGACTGCTTCGTATAACAATGGTATTTCAGGGATCTTTTCTTAAAAGAGAAAGAAAACAAACAATTCCTTGGTACTCCACACTTAAAAGCAAGTATGGTATATATTAATTTTCTTAATATTGGCAGCACCATTCCAATAGTATGTTCTTCTAGAGGAAACTGTTCCAGCATGCTATAGTAGCCTGTTGATGATAGATCTCCACATCTGTACTTCATTAAAAATCCATCCTTTCATCCTACAGCTAATGGTGTCTTTTTCACCAACAGCTATTTTACACCATCAAAGCTGAATAGAAATATTGAAAACACATTTGCTGTCTTTATTGTTTTTCATTGTGTCATCGTATATCTACATCAAGGTCAGTGAGAAACATGCAGCTTAGAGAGAAAGGAAGCTTTAAAGAAAAGTCAGAGAAGAAAAGATGACATGAGAGACTAGAGGCCAAAGGAAAATTCATTTTGCTGGGAGTATAAATTTTTAGATTATTTACATGAGGAAAACATTTTGCCTGTAATGGTAAAAGTTCTGGTAGTTCGAATTTCCATGATTTATCTAATACATTCTTGAAAGCACCCCACACTGAATACAGCATTTAAGATTTATTTATTCTATTAATACATTCTGATGGGCACTTTGACATTTAGACTGAGTAAACCAGACTTTCTTAGAAGGTATCTGAATGTTTTATATAGCTCTAGTTTTATCAACTTGTCCTATTCCTTCCAAAGAAACACTCCAGCTGAATTGAATGAAATAAGATAAGGTATTTAATTCAGTAGCACAATTTAAAAAATCTGTTATTTGAGCAAAAGGAGAAATATTTCTTTCAACTACAACATAACCATTTCCACAAGTCCTTTACCTCCATGATGCTGGCAAGGAAATTGAGGATTTCCACCTGCTCATCATTCTGTGGAATCACACGAAACACCTTCTGTCTGTAAGGGAAGAAAAAGATTGGATTTTAAACAGGTAAATCAATTGAAAGCCTTTTGATCATGCAGAAGAAATCCCAAATATAAAACTTGATCTTACCCATCAAAGGAAGGATCCTGCAGGTGAGCAGAAACAGATGCAGCGCCTAGGAGAACCAAGAGTGCCCACATTTTTTTAAAAAGAAAAAAAATAAACAGGTTTTCCTGTTCTTTTGTGCTGCTTTTATAACTTGTTTTGTCCTGATTTTTATCAATTATACACCAGAACAACCCACTGATCAACTAATAGCTTATTCCCTCGGCCTTGTTTTATTTGCATACTATTTATAGTGTGTGTTTTCCTCTACACCTGTGAAAACAGCTGAAAATCTCACAGGGGCCTGGCTAAAGAATCTTGCTATTTGAGCTGCATAAAGGCTTGATATGAGAAAGTCAAATTAATTTACTTTGTTATTTTCTTCTTTATGTCAATTTAGATTTTTTTAATAAGTTGCTCGCTGAATTACAAACTTTATAATATTTTATTGTTACTTCATGTAATGTAGAGGTCCATTCGATATTGCACTGTGCCTGGTCTTAATCACAATGTTCCTCTTCCTGAATAACATAGGTTTGACTCTGATATATTATTGTCAAAGAGGAATATACCAATTGGGATATACCAATTAGGTTTTTTTCTCAACAGAGAAGGAAAGTACTGAACTGGTTCTTTGCTCACATCACTGAAAGTTAAGTCAGGTGTCTGCAGAACTGAAAGCGCACGAATTTCTAGGAGCAGTAGAATTGTACATATACTCCTCATAATACAGCTGCTGATTCTTGTACATTCTTTAATTTCATCATGTGTGGATTGGAGGTAAATATCTCATAGTAGTGGGGACTTTACGTGTAAACTAAGAGGATCAAATTAAATGTAGTTAACAAAAGCATTTTTAACTTTAACTTTCATGTTGTGCCTACTCTGAAGAACAATGGTGTGTTTGCATCAGCGCACTTGCATCTGTTTAGTTTTCATTAATGAGTACTTGGCATGGAATGCAACATTAATTGTCTGTTGATGTTGTGTCCTGATGTGACTGATGTTTTCGACAGGGAGCCTCTAAATGAGTCTGTGTATAAATAAATAAAAAATGGAATTTATGAGCTCAGTTCTGTCTTCTGTTATGCCTAAGTAACCAGGCAAAGTAAAGGAGTTCAGACACGGATAATCTCTACATATATGTGTATTACATAATATGTGAAAATTTATTAGAAAAATAATGTATATTCATCTCATATTAAAATATGTAGTTACAGTTTCCACGTACAGAAATTTTAACTGTCCTTGAGCATTTTAAGAATGAATGTGGCATTAGACTTGACACCTAATTTTTTATGAGGTTCTTTGGACTCACCAAAGCAGCCTTAGATACAGAATAGCTAGAAACATATTTTTAAATCAATGTACAGTTCATGCTTATCACTATGACCCAAAATTAATACTTTCCTAAAAGGAGAGTCAAAAACTCTAGTGGGCTTACTTATAGAAAACTGTCTTTGCCAAACCATAGGATTTAAACTTAGGTTGCAGTTAATGGCCTAATTTGTAGCAGTGCAAGCTCTTGCCCAGTAATAACCTTACTGAGAGACAAGCCTCTGAGGACAGATGACATCCGGACCGGTTCTGACAGTGTCAAAGTAACACTAAAAAGTCTTCAGAAGTTTTAATTCTATGATGATGAGATCAACACTCATTGGTATCAAATAAGAGGGTCTGATCCCATAAAGACAATTGCAAACAAAATAATGTGGAGAAGATCAAGCCCAGATCTTGCAATGAATAAATAATCACAAGAAGTAATCAAACAATTTGCAGATGTCATCATTCCCTGTTGAGAAGCATTTTAGAAATAGAAATTGCCAGATTTCAAAGTCTGAGTCTTTTAATAAATTGCATCCTTATTCATGCAGTTGGAGGTGATGGAGTTTTTTTGGTTTTATGTTTGGGGTTTTTGTCCTCCAAACAATCAGTGCTGCAGCATCGACTACTGAGTTCGCAAGCACTACTGAATACTAGAATTTGTAATGGGGGTTTTTGCACTTTCCATCTCAGACTACATCATTAAAAAACACTGACCTGGAATCTTACTTAAGTGATGTATTCTGCAGCTCTGGATAGATATTTGTCAGGTTAGCTCATTAAATAGCTCTAAACAATGTATTCTTCTTCTACCTGTATAGTATAAATGTTTAATACTTGTATGATAAAGGGGCAGCATAAAAATAAATAAAACAGCAAATCAGATTTGGTTAAGCCATCTGTTCTTTTTAGCATCTGATAACAAACCAACATCATATCAGCTGGCCATGGCTGAGTAAATCTTGGCCTGTCACAGAGAGAAGAGATTACCTATGTCTCTAAATAGATTCAGAAGGAAAAATTAATTTTTGTGTAATCAAGGAAGCAAAATCCAAAAGGAGAATGTGTGGTAATTGCCTTCATGACATGTATTTTGTCTTATACTTACTGTAACTGAAGCTAAAAACAGTGCCAGCTATTGCAATTTTGTTGTAGTTGTTTGCTTTTTGCTTTTTAGATGATTAAAAATACAGCTTCCTATAATGCTGTCACTCACAAAGAATATTCCCTGTAAATAACTGGCTACATTTCAACTGAAATTAATCTTTGTAGTAATTTCTTAGTTCAGTTTTTGGAATAGAATTACTCTAGTACTCCACTTTGAAAAACATATGAAGGCTAACCACAGACTGATAAAAGGAAAAAATTCACATTAATTTTAGCATTTCAGAAGCATCCTTTGTCCTACGAAGCCTTTCATCCCATTTGTTATCAAACTGAGTCCAAAAGTCTGAGGATAAATAATATGTGTCTTTCTAGGAGTTTCAGTAGATAGAGATTTCCTGAATCCAATAGTTTTTTGATCTACATTTTAAAAATGTCCACTATCTTTTAGTCACAAAATATCATCAGTTCTTACAATCCCTGATTGACAAATTTATCTTCTTAATATTGTTTAATATTTATTATATTCCAAAAGATCAGAAATGTGTAAATCTTAACCCTGCTCATATATGTAACATAGCAAAGTCCTAGCACGTGCCCCAGACCGGGCACACGTAATTGATGTATGGACACCCTCTTATGATCATTATTTGTTAAGGTAATATATTCTAACCTAAGTTTTGAAGAGTAATACAATTTAATATATTCTGAAGACCTTTGAGAGTACTTTGAAGAGGCCAGGATCAGCAGAATCTGCTATCCAGCATATGATCCAAGCTTTCTTGGTACTTTCTCTGTATTTATATATTATTAATATTGCATCTTTTAATTCATCAAAGACTTTTTCAACTCTAGGGCCCTGAGCCATGCTCATATCCTACTGTTTTGGTAGCTATGTGAAGATATCTTTGGTATCTTCTTTTAATTTTTTTTTCACATTTGCAGATGCTACTTAATAGGTGAACAGGTACTGGATAAGAAGAGAAAAGATGATGAGATCAAGTGGTGATGAGATCAAGGGTATGAAGCAAAAAAGAGGGAGTTCTTATGACTTTGGGATGTATTTGTACTTCTGTTATTGACTCATCAGTTGAAAAACAGAAAAACTTGAAACTTTTGTAGAGTCAGTGGATTCTTGTCAATGTATGTCCTGTGAAATAAGTATCATATTTTTTACTATTGACCTCTAGGAATCAGGATTAAGACTTTAGTATATTGCACCTTCATTTTATGCCCCATGCACAGCTTGTTTAGGATTTAGAAAATATTTTATTACCCTAGCTAGAAATTGAATATATAATATGCATTCAAATGCATATTTTTTTGAAAAAAGGTGTGAAATATACTAAAATAGAAGTGGGGAATAAAGGTAGTTGCAGCACCAGAATTCCCAGAAACCAAGCAGTGAGAATCTGCTAAGTGCCAAACAGAAAAAAGATGTTTATTGAAGCAATGAGAAGGACTGACCTCACACCCATTAGTTATGGACATCTTCTGCTTAATTAGCTGGTCCTTGGGCTGAGCTTTCTGTCATGTACAAGACTGAGGCCAGTTCTCATACTCAAGCCTATGCCAGGGTCTCTGTGAGGTTGGCAGGGTCAAGGCAGGACTCAGTGACAGCTCAAAGACACACAAAACCATAAGGCCTTTCCCCTTACAATTTTAAGGCACTGAGATCAGCATGTGGTGTGAAGTGAGATCATAACTACAGCAAAAAGTTGCTACTCTAGAAAAGTACTCTGGAGTAACTGGACACTCAGTGCTCTTACTAATAGAAGCCAGTTTCAGCTCCCCTCTCTGTGCAGGTTCTATCTGATGGGTCTAGGAGTTACTCCTCTGGGGTAGAACAGCACATCATTTACACCTATAAATATCTCCAAAAGTGCCAAAACCAGATGCTGCTGAGGTGTGTGCTAGGATTATTCTGTAACAAGACACAGGAGTGTCTGCCCACTGCTGAAGCCTCTCCAGGGTATGTAATTCAGATTGTTAGCATGTTGTCTTCCTCAGTATTCCCCTAGTTCCCATCCTGGGCTCTGCAGGGGCTGAAGGTAAATCAGACTTTCAATGTGCACTCATCCACCTCCAGTTTAACGGAAGGATTTAGACAGACAGATGGATCTCCATTTCATCCCACTAAATATGATCCAGATAGGGATGCTCTATTGGTGTTAACAGAGCACAGCAGGATAACCATGAGTAGGAGTAAAGGGACTTTACAGTTAATAGGAGACTCCAGGATGCATAAGAAAAAACATCAACAGGAAAGGTTCAAGGAAGAGACTGGGCTGAGCAGCTTGATTCCACCCCTAGGCCTAAATGAAATTTCTTTTTACAGATTGCTGGGTAATTTACTGTTCTGTATTGCTTTTTGTATGTGATGGCCTTCATGAGTGATGTAAACCATGAACATTTTTCTCCCACGTAGCTTGTTTTTCATCTGCAGACTTGGCAAATCTGAAGCCTAGTGCTTGGATAATTACCTTCAACTCTGGATGATTTTGAAATCCGGGGCCCTTTGGTGTTATACCTGGGCAAAGGTCAGAGAGTTCTACCATTTCAGAAAAACAAGATTATTTAGAAATTAATAAAATTTTCTGTTCACATGCATTGAAATAACCCAAATTCACAAGTTACAGATGAAAGTAGAACTCTGCTATAATCAAATAAAACTGGTTAATTCTCTGGCTTCCTTCCCAAAAAAACATACGTGGAAAGATCAATAAAATTAGTTTTCTTCTTACTTTGTAGAGGAGTTTGGAGTTAGTCTTCAAATAACATACTGCAAAAAAAAGGAAAAAAAACCCCACAGTGAAAGAAGCATGTAAAAAAATACCAAACAAAAAAAGTTAAAATAGATTCTGCACCTCAATTTGTTCATGTAAAAATATATTCCTTCTTGAACAGACTGACAGTTATTAATTGATCAGAAGTATTCACAAAACTCTTCTCAAAGCAATTAATTGGACTAATAGTCTCTACTTAGACAGCCTTATTAAACATGCTAATTGCAATAACTAGTGAGAGCTCACTCATTACAAGAGTATGGGGTAGCAGATTAAGCTGAATGGATTAATCTTGGCACTCTTTGTTCCTCTGTGAACATGTAAGTAAACAAAACTCAAACTGAGAAGAACCTGTCTGACTTAAGCAAGTGTGTTAGTTATTTGTGAGACATCATGGGGAAAAAATGAACAACAAATCAAATGCAAGCTACAGAGGGGTGTGCAACCAAACCTGACTGAGGTATGGATTTTTTCCTAGGTTCCTTTTATTCACAGAAGGAGTTCAATTACAAAAGATAAAAGTGGACTTCTACAAAAAATTATTAATTTGTTATTTTTTAGTAAACAGTAGGTTTCACGGAACAAAGAAAAACACAGAGTGCTAAGAACTTAATCTTGTCACCATAGTCAAATCTTATTTCCATGAATTTATCTGAAAAGAATTTCAGTTGGATAAATGTCTGTTACACTTGTATGAAAAGGGCCTCAATTAAGCAAAATAGAAACATAAACAGCACCATTGCTGGGAAATACTTTTCCTGCACACTTGGAAATATTGGGCATCACAGATAAGATAGCTGCTTTAAATTCAGTATCCATATTCTTCTCTGTTACACCCACGCAATTCAGGATGTTTAAAGTATTTCCTTTTTTCTCTTGGTAAAGCACGATTGAGAGAAAATATTCTTTATACCAAATTGATTTGAAACAGTTTGTAAAACTAGGTTGTAATACACAAATAATGGGACTGAACAGGTCCAGTTTTAGACACAGGCTTTTTGCTAGTAATTTATCTCTGCTTCTTAGTTACATATTGGTGCACTTCTCAGCTTCCAACCCTGAAATCAGATCTACAAGGAAGGGGTGAAAGCGGAGTAAAGAGAGACTCCATGCTTTGATCCACTGCCTTCTGAAACATCACAGCTACCTGAAATCCTTACATTTTCTGTGAATTATTTAAAACATTTTCTAAAAAAAAAAGAGAAGAAGAAAAAAAAGAGTATTTTGATGTGGAAATGTTGCTGTGGTATAGCTTATAGAAAAGGCAGAAAAGGCATCCCAAGGCCCTGTATTCTGCAGCCAGTATGTCACACCCATGATGTTCTGTGGATAAGGACTCCAGCCATGGAGTAGCTCAGCTGCTGGTTGTGTGCAAATGTCATCAGAAAATCTGGTCCAAGAGCCTGACCAGATAAAATAATAATTAAAATATGGAATATAGAATCTTCAGATATAGATATAAAAGTACTATTCTCTCCCCCATAAAACTCCATAATACTCTTACCTTACCGTGAGAAGTTTCATAGTGAAAGGTGATGTTCTTTTCCTGTTGTGGTTAGCTGGTTTTTACTACTATGCAGCTTCTAGAAGGGTTGGGCAATCTTTTCCTCTTGGTTTGCTGCCCAAGATTTTCCTACCTAAGCAAAGTTGCTTCTTGGTTTGTTCAGTATGTTTCTCACATTTGACTTTGTATTCTTACAGGAAGGCTTAGAACAGAACATGTGAAGTTTGGGATTCTGCTTGGTTTTGATTAATACAGTTTTTAATTCAATATTTTGCTTCCTTAATGCTGTTTTTGTCCCGATGTATTTTCTGAATTAGGTAAATTGCTGAAGCTCTTCTCATGTTTGAAGAAATTGGTAACTGTTATTCAGTCAGGAAAATGAGAACAGGTCATGGTGTTCAGTACCTCCCTGTCATTGAATAACAAGCTTCTGGGACCTGAACTAAGATATTTTGTTGTGAAACAAAAGTGACTATTTTGGCTTACTGTAATTCTGGATCAAGTTAAGGATTTATCAGAATGAAAGATGAGAGAATGCTCTCATCACCAACTTTCTCCATCTCTATGCTCTAAGATGTAACCCTAATATCCACAATAGTTAGATTTGTGGTCTATCTAGCTGCTGTATTTCACTAAATTCTGATGGCTTGAGTGGGAGAAGGGGGATGACTTTGTTCAAGGCAGATTTGTCATATTTTGCATGGGAATTGCTTGGAAAAAAACTCATTCATTTCGAAGCATTTTTTGTCACTTCTCCTTTGAAGCTCATTCTTGGCTCTTCATAGCCGCAAAAGAAAGGAAGCACCTGCTTGTTCATTCTCCTCACACACCTGCTAAGTAAGCAAATCCTGCTTTAATAATTGATGTCACTTTAGACACTTGGCTGTAGCTGCACAGGAATGTGTAGCGGAGCCTTCCACTTAAATGGCTGTTTTACTGCTACTTTTCCTTTGGGACCAAAGAACCACAGAAAATAGTGGGCACACAGACTGGGAGTCAGAGGTATTCCAGACCTACTAACAAACAGCAACGTAATGAAAACTGAAGACCTTGAATGATAATAAAATAACTGAGTTGGTAAAAACTCAACTGATAGAACTCTCATGTGGAACATATTGTGTCTACAATGTTACAGGTAATTTCCTTTCCCTTTCTCTATAAACATGTTTTTCAAATTGGTTTTAAGTTGGTCCAGCTGCTTCAAGCCCAGCCTATTGAAAGCATATTCACATGACATAACCAGCAGCGGTTGCTGGAAAATTGACAAAGCAAAGGGTAGGTGTTGCTTGGGAGGAGGAACTTCTGCTTCCAGGCTAAACATCTTCCTCAATATTTTGCTCCTCTATGAGTTTTTCATTGCAAAGTCTGGGACAGTGAGACTAAGAGGCCTCTCTGTTTCCAGATACAGCTCTAGGAAATGTAACAAAGAGAAGAAGTAAAGATCCTGGTGGACTCTTTGGTCAAGACGCTGAAAGATAGAGAAAAGCTGTTCTTAATCTCTCTGGAATTGTTCTCTCTGTTGAAGAAGATACTGTCATTTATTAATCCTGGCTCTAATTTATCCCTATCCATAGAAGTATTTTTGAAGATCTGGCAATGGTGGATGTAGCAATGCACATACCTCTGCTCCAGAGGCAATCTAATGCATTTTTCCATGTCCTATCTCCTATCTCTTTGATTCAGACTTTTTTTTTTTCAACCTTTTTTCCCCGTTTCAAACACAGTTTAGTTAAAATACAGAAAAGCTACACTTTCATGACTGAAAGAAATGTAATTTTCCTTTCTTTTGATTCTTGTCTAAAATATGGCATGCTTGTCCTGAGAATGAGAGAAAAACACCACAATCCATTTAAGTGGCAACATAACCTGCATATTTAGTAGTTAAATCTATCAAGATACATACTGCTTTATATTTATTGCCATTTTGATCCTACAAGTTTTCACAAAAATATTGCTTGTAGCTGTCAAATGCCATACATGTTCCTTAGTAAGAAAGAATAAACATACATGTACTTTGATCTACTTCATTGCTTCAAAGATTGAAATGCACTCAGAGCTTTTCATGGAATTTTGAAAAACAATTATTGAAATGAGTAATTATGAAAGTAGTAATTTTCTCACTGATGTTATTTTTCTATGAGAGTTAGGCAGTAAGAGCATTGTATTTCTCTCTATTTCTTTTCCCTGCACTGTAATCCAGAAAAAATTTGATTTATAAAATTTTTCTTTTTTAGTTCACTCTGCCCTGAGGAACTGCAGTCAGGCAGAAGGCTAAGAGACTGAAAGAATTGAAGCTTATATATGTAAACAAATACAAACAACCTGACAAGCACAAAGTATTAAAAAACTCCATAAAACCTGCATTTCAATTAGGTTTACACCATGAGTTCTTAAGCTGGTGGCTAAGGCCACATGGTTAGAGAAGGCCTGCCTTGTGTAGTCTGTGTATGTCCACTCAGAAATTGTGCTGACCTTAATTTCCTTCATAATTTTCTAGCATTATGGAAGTGGTGGTTTTCTAATTACTTACATGGATAAAGGGTTTAAATGTATTTTATACTTAATTTAATGCGAGGAAAGTATCTAGAGATCCCTTTTTGAGAAGTGCTCAAAGTAAGGCCACATCCAGTCCAGGCACAGGGATACAAATATTTGGAGCTCTTTGCAGACCATTACAGGTAGCTGTGTAATGCTACAAGTTGATTTTTTTTAGAGTTGTATTGATATTATTTCAGGTACTTATTAATTTTTGTTCTATTTGTAAAAAATTACATACTCATAAAATAGCTGTTCAAGGATTATGATCTTTTAGGAAAAATGTAATAATTTTGTTATGAAGTAGCCCAAAGCTGAAAAAAAAGGTGGTTTTATGTTTAAAAATAAAAATTGAAGTTCTCTAAGTCTCAGAAGTGAAACCTTGATAACTTTTATTTGTCTTAGCTCTTCTGAAGCTCTTTTGTTCCAATATCATTCAGAAGTAAACTCTCTTAGACTGTTGTTTTAACTCCTGTATGGATCCTGAACGGAAAAATTTTTCACTTGTTTTCCAGCTATACCAACTTTTTAAGGCTGGAGGAGAGAAGGGAGTTATATTTTCCACGTAGAGTCAAATCACTCAGATTTTATAATCTAAACCCATGTTTCATTGTAAGGTTTGAAGAATTTTTGTACTTTTATCAGGTCTCTAGTATCAAGGTTTTCAAGGGGAAACCAGTGAACTTTTTAAAACACATATATTCACAATACAAGCGAACAATATAAGTCACTCACGGCTCTTTCAGAATTTACAAATAACTGCATAAAGCAGAGGCTCTCCTGCCATCTTTGAACTGCATTTTCTGATATCAATGTATGGAAGCTGTTGGGTGGGAGAGACTGCAGGTTCTGAAAGAGTCAAAAGTAGTTAATGAGCAACGATCTTAAATGATTTCCAGTGAAACAACACCTGTGCTAGGGGAATACCATCCCAAGGGACAAGAAACCCAAAAACATTGTGCTGAAATTGTGCTGAAGCTCTGCCAAGGCCTTTTCTGATTCTTCCAAGCTTATCACAGGCTGTATTTGTCTGTTATAAATTAATGTTTTCAGTATCATGAACTGCAACCTTAGGACAAGGCCAATGCTGTTTGTAGTCAACAGCAGGGGTTTTGCCAGCTGGTTCGAACTGCAGCAAGAACTGAGAAATTCAGTCTAACAACTGAATTATTCTCTCAGCTCATCCTCTGCTTCAGAAGTGCGTCTAAACCCCCAGAAATTCTGACCAACTAGTTAGTCCATGACTTTGTCCCAAAGCTAGATAATGTGGGTCATTTCTGATAAGTACCCAAACTATCTGTTCTTAAAATTTTCCAGTGTTAAGGTGCAAAATTTCTCCTTATCTGTGTTGCAAAAAGAAGTGGTTACATTTGGAAAAACGGTTTATGAATGGATTAAAGTGTTACACAATGGAATGTAGAAGCCAAGTTTTGTTTCTCATCTAATGACCCAAGAAGGAAATGGTGAAGGACTGTAGCTGCAAGTTTAGGCTGCCAATACAATACAAAGTTTGACATTCCTCCTCTAAGGGGTTTTATCACTAGGCCACTGTCTGCAGTGCACATTTCTTCCCTACCTCTTTTTTGGTGCTTGTCAGGTGGACTGTCTAGGTCTGGGAAAAACCTTTAAATTGAATATCCAACAAAGCTCAAACTTGTCCCCAGGTGAGACTGAGTCTTAAAAAGCAGCTAGATGCTAAAATGAGACTGAGATTATTTTGATAATCCTAATCAATCATTATGGATTTTGACATGGGATTTATGGAGGATTTATTGCTATGGAGGATTGGGTAAGCTTGAGTGAAAAACTTTTACATCCTGGTCTCTTCTACAGCCCCCTCTTGGCCCCAGAGGCCACTGCCAGAGTAACCTCAAACCTCTCAGGGCTCTTCTTTTGGGCTTGGTGAGGAGCACCTGGGTGGGACACAGCATGGGGTGGCCAAGCAGAGCCATGGAGATGGAGCTGGGCTGGGCCAGGCTGGGCTGGGCCAGAACCAGTGCTCAGCATCCATCAGCATCACTGGGGCTGGGACACACAGTCCAGGATGGGCTGCAATTGCTGCTGGGCCAGAGCATGGTGGGGAGCCCCAGGTGCTGCTCCTCAGGCTCATTAAGGCACTAAAGTGTCCTCAGAGCTGGGGTGGGTCCCGCGGAGAGTGGCAGCAGAACCTGTGTGCCCTGCTGTGAGCTCTGCTTGGGGCCTGGCAGGAAAGGTAGCACCCAGGAAGCCTCTCTTGAGTGACAGGGCACCCCTGTTGGGGTCTCTGGGAGCCCTGTGCTGATGGGGAACAAAGTATTTGTGCTGTGACAGACCCATGAAAACACTTCCCCTTCAGCGGTATCACTGCCACAGCCTCAGTGGCCATGGGCGCCTCACAGTGAGGGGACAGCGCTGTTCTCGGGGTAAGCTGATGGCTGAGTGGGCTTTGACAAGACAGAATCACGAGCTCCCAGTGCTTGTGGCAGCTGATACCTGAGGTGACAGTCAGTCTCATTGTGTGTTCTGCTGGTCAGTGTCCTGGTGGAAGGTAAATGAGAGCTCTGTGAGCTCCACGCCAGCGGGGAACACGAGCGGGGCCTGCAGGGAAGTCAGGCTGTGGCCAGGTTTGTCTGTGTGTCTGTAAGAACTTATACAGCAAGGGTTGTGCTTCTTGGGCCAGGAAAGCACAGATGTGGCCAAATCCTGATCTCAATTGCACGTGCACTGCTCCCAAGGCAGCGAGGCTTCATCCTGGTTCAGCACTTGGCCTAATGAGGGCCTGCATGATTGCAAATAATGTGCATGGCACACTGGAGAGCGAGCAAACAACTGTTCCTGTGTCGCTGTTCTCTGCTCTGCAGCATCTGTTTTGCTTCATCATTTTTTAAAAGAAAACCACAAATATTTCTCACTAGGGAGTTGATAAATAACAGTGTTTACATTTAAAAAAAAACTTTTAGTGGGGATAAAAGTAAATCTTCTAGTGTATAAAATCCTTATGCTTTGATTTGAGTATTAATTCACAGATTGTCTCTTATTGTTTGTTCCTAGCTCAGTAAATCCTATGGGGTTTTCTCCCTCAGGAAATCACATGGGGGGATGTCTTAGCATGATTTATTTTTATTTGTATATCTAAGTTTGCACAGAATTGTCTTTCACAGCAGCATTTTTACATGAAGATTTGTATTCCTTGGAAAATTTGGCAAACTGGGGAGTATTTAATAATTTGTCATTGAAACTTTAAATGAAATTTGTTGCAACTTTGTGGATACACATGATGAGTGAAATGTAGTAAACTAAGTAGATATTTTAAAGGGATGTGGCCAAAAGATTATATTACATTTTTTTTATTCTTAAACAGCTTTCTGAAAGGAAATGTGTTCTAGCAAATGGCAGACTACATGTATGTATGAACAGAAGCAGGGCTAGTCTAAAATCTAGTTTTAGTATTTCTCTAATGATTTATTGTCTTCCTTGTCTGCATAGCATTTAATTTTAAGATCAGACATAATGAGGGGGTCAACAATAAAGCAGAGGAAACAGCGTACACATATGAAATGGAAGAGAGGAGTCTGAGCTCTCTGCTATGGAGGGGCTCCCTCTCTACCGACTCTGTGCTCTCACTTGGAAAAACAGAACAGGAAAACACTGTTCCTTCTAGAAGCTGGTGGCATAAGCACAGGAAGATGTTCACCTCTTCTGGAGAGAAGAAGTGGTCTGTAATAATTATGTTTGATAGATGCATCTGTTTGCTTGGTTGGGATGGGGAATATTACATTTTTACCTTCCTTTATGGTTACAAGCTGATGGTGAGCTCTGCAGTGGTGTTTGGAGTGAGCTGTTGTGTATCTAAAGTTTTGAACCTTTAAAAAAAGTTATAGGGTTAGGATTGGACCTTTCCAAATTTATTGAAATAATGTGATTAAGTCAAAGACAAGACTCAAATATCATTAGAGAATACCAAGACAGAGAACCTTGTTTGGGAAGCAAAACAAAACAAAATAGAAAGGGCTATACATAAATAAAGAGAAGAGTATGTGAAACAAAGAAGAAAAACAGACCCTGAGATCTGTGCTTTTTCTAAATGAGGAAACAATGGTAATAAATGCACCCCCTACATGCACAACCCCTGGTCCCAAACCCCCAAAACAAACAAACATGCAAAAATCAACAGAACACAGACACACACATTCCCCTCATACCATTTCACTGACAATTTTTTAAAATTGCTGTTCTGCATTAAGCAGTTAAGGCAGTATTGCAACTTAGTTGCTGCAGGGATATTTTTTGATTTTTGAAAAGGTAAAGAATGTGATGATGGGTCTGAATGGGGTCCCTGCTATGAAGAATTGTAAAAGTTCTCTGTTCCATCCAAGTCTTGTTGTATGAACTTGAAAATGAAAAGCATTTTACATTTCATGATAGGGTAGAGGTAATTTTTATCTACTAAGAAAAAGGTGTATCTTGATACAAATATTGTTGATATGCGTGGACTACTTTGTGCAGGCCTGACTTTATTGCGATAGTGATTTTTCTTTCTATAACAGACATCTTGCTGCAATAATTCTGACTGAATTTATTAAAATTGTATAACAGTAATTTATCTCCAACAATTCCTTCACTATATTTGATTATATATTTTCTATTGTTGTACAGCATAATCTAACTACCAGGTACTGAAGTGCATATTGCTACCTTAAAAACTCTGATTGGGTGACAAGAATGAATTATAATTATAAATTAGCCCATAAGTCTCCTATTTGACAGTGGAAGCTTTAGCAAAATGCTGGCACTGGAGAATTAGCTGATGTTAATCTATGTACTCAGTTTTGGATAGTCTAAAGAAGATTTGATGTTTCATTTCCTGAAATAAACAAAAGCAGCTTCTGAACTGTCAGAAAATAACAGTAGTTCTTAAGGGCTAATTACAGATCTTTGTCATGGGGTTGTAGTTGTTTCATGAATTCTGCTTCAATCAGGGAAAAAATACTTTTAAGTGCCAATAAAAGTTTTTATGCTGCTAGGGTTTCCTCCTGCCTTCCTCCTCTCAATTTATGGCTTTATCCCACTGTCTCTGTTATTAAGTGACACTTTATGTGGTTTTAATGCAAATTACTTCAAACTCTCTGGTAGGGAAGCAGAATCACATCAGGTTAATATCCTGATTAGTATATGCTACAAAGAAGTGCTGGGCACTGCACAAACCAAAGAAGATGGCTGGGAAGCTGCCTCACAGTGTAAGGAAATAGTGTTTAATTTTTTAGTGTTTTCAAGATTGGCTCGGCTGTGTTTAAAGCAAGCTTTACAAGCAGATGGATCAAATGTTGGCTCCATCATTTTGCCTTGATCTATTCTGTATTCAGCCACTCAGATGATGGCACAATGCATATTATATTTTCATATGTGTCTTAGAGGAAATAAAATGATTTTTCAGATGCATTTTTTTCTCAATTTCTAAAGTGAACAGTAGCATGTGATATATTTTAGAATCTGATGTTGTCTCTTTATTGAAGCCAGTAACTAAATTCCAGCTGACATCAGTGTGAACAGGATTCAGTGTGTATTTTGTGCTTATTTGACAAATTTATTTTCCACACTACAGTGCCACTCCACATAATCTTAAAACTCTTCAATATTGTGCACTACAGGTGATTGCATAGTTTTCTCTTTTTTTCCATATTTCTAAAAATGAAAAGTCTCATTTACCAGATGAACAATTATAATCTTGTCCATTGGGCAATGGCATTTTGGATGGGAATAAAACAGGTTTTGGCACTGCCCAACAGAAACCTTAAAAGGGATGTTTACACTGCACACAGGAACAGTTGTGACAGCTTTATGGCCAATGTTTACAGACCTGATTTGACTTCTCTACATCAATGTCAATGCTTGCTATTACAAGGTGCAATTTGAAGGCTGAAATGTAGAATATCAAGGGGTTTAAAGTATACTTAAATGCATGTTAGCAACTTCAGTTCCTATAATTCCTGAAGATTTATGTCTTTACAAGAGCCTGAAGTAATACTGAGCCTTCAGACAAGTTCTGCCTTTTAGAGAGGCTCTTAGTTTGAAATCATACAATTTTCAATGTAATGAAATTAGTAGTGGGTAATGCAGCTCTAGGAACCACAGATGTATTGACCTGTCTTCCAATATTTATTGTTCAGTGTATATTTTAATTTTTACCCTCTGTTAAAAGAATATTTTATGTCCTGTTACTCAGAGGCCCTCTGAAGGAGAAAGAAATACTGGAATGACTGCCAGCAAAATCCTGTCAAATGCACAGTCAGCAGTTTGCATCTAAAATACTGTCTAAATTGTGATTCAAAGCTTGTGCAAAAGAATGTTTGTTTGTCTTCAAATTTGTTAGAGACCTCCTTAGAGTTTCTCTGTGCTTTTGGGAAATCAAACATGTCCCAAATTAAAAACATACAGGGAAAGTCTTAGATTCCTTTGTTTTCTGTGAAAACACATATTTAAAAACAATGTGGGATTAACACAGTGTGTGTTGGCGCAAATTGTTAGTATTGCCCATGTGTTTTTCTCCACTGTTATAGTGAACTTAACCCCCAGAGAGTATTTCATGCATAGCTGTTAGGAGAAAAACATAGAGTGGAAAGCCCAAAATTTAAGTGTAGACATGATGAATTACATGCTAGGCTTTGCCAAACAAAAACAAGCCCGAGTGCTTGCTCTAGTCCATCCTTCCAGTCCAGCAGGGCTGTGTGTATGGGATGTGCTGGCTGAAGTCAGTTATCAGTTACTGAAACACTGTAGGAATTGCAAATATTGCATAGTAGGTGAAATTCAGGAATATTTCTACCCATGGTAATTTTTGTTCAGGATGTCATTGCCTCCGTGGCTGTATGGGGCCAGGGGAGTGAATTTTATTTTGCAATAAGTGAAACTGGATTCCACTGCTGTGTTCTGAGCACACCAATCTTCTGTGCAAGTTTGAATTGCCAGAGTGATATCTCCTTGTAGTTGGAAGTTCTGGAGCTTTGCAGTGTCCATCACCTTCTCCTGTGACATAACCGGATCATCAATCTAATGTTGTGTCAGGAGAGATAAAGGCATGTTCTGTCATGGAATAACCTTGTCAAAATAATTGAACTAACTTGGCAGAAAATGTAGCCTTTAAACAGCTCCAAGATAAGCAGTGAAGTGTAAGGAAAATTTTGTCTTGCATGAAAAGTTTGCAGTTGACTTTTGGGCTGGAGCTGAGATAAAAACTGGAATGTGCCTTTAGCTTTTTTTTTTTTTTTTCTTAATGTACTCTGTACTTTTCTAGTGTCTCGACAGTATTGTGATTCAATTCCACATTTAAATCAAATGCATATTTCTGGGTCACAGTACTGAATGTTGACATTTTGGTACTCATCTGTCAAACTCTTAAAACATATTTGATATGCACATTAGTGGTGAATCCTTAATGAAAATAATTGTCCGAGCACATCTCTTGGTACAATATTATCTGGGCTTAAGCAGAAAGTACAGTGTATTTTTTCCTATAAATATTTAAAGTCTCCTTTAATTAACAGGATACTGAATCACAAACATTGCTGATAAAAAAAAAATTATGAGCAGCTTTAGAATTTCTGGGGTATAAGCTGTACAGATAATGTACATTTTCTAGAATCAGATGTTCAGATCAGACTCTGTACATGGTTCTCTTCCATGCTGCTGAGTTAAAGATTAAAACACAGTTACTTGTAGGGTTAATGAGAAACAAAACTTGAGAAGAACAGCCAAAACATATGGTGTGAAGAATAAGTTAAACTGACACTTATTTAAAGTTATTTTGTATTGTTTTAATAGTTTCAGTATTTCAAAATACAACCAGTACGATGTAGATGGCTCTGTGAAAAAGGTTACTGGTTTTGCAGTTGTTTTAGACAGAAATCTATTTAAAATGTGGTGTTTTCATTTTAAACAGAACAGTGCATATCTGCTGTGTACTCTCATGTAAAAATTACAGATGACAATATAGACAGCCATCATAGATAAGCAGAGAAAATTAAAAATACCAGAAACATAATTCTTCAGAATTTAACATGTAAAAATGGCACTGTGTAGTACAGTCTGGTATAGAGAGTATGCCTTTCTAGTGCTTCTTTCCATTTGTGTCTCGAATAATCATATCACAAAGCTCAGGTTCAAAATGTACAATGCTCTGGTAGGGGACATTACATCTCATGTGCACTCCTTTATGTCCTTTCTTTGAAACGCAGCCTGCAAATCATACACATGGCCTCACTTTTTTAGGTGCTCTTATACAGAAGAGGGCATTGAGTCTGGAATCTTGCTTCTCATGCTTGAAAACTTTTTACAGTGCAAAACATAATCCTTAAAATTACTTAAATTAATATAAACTTTTAAAACAAAGTTATTTTAGATCCTTTAGTGTTTCATAGGTGTTTTAAAAATTTAACATGCCCAGCACTACTGTAATAAATATTTTCACATAATTTATTTATTTCTGTATTGTTTTCTGGTTTAGTTGTTTTGGGGTTTTTTTTTTTGTGTGTAGCTGTGTAGCACGTGATAAACTAAGCATGAGGAAGATTCAGGCTAAGCTAAGCAGGAGGAGGATTCAGGCTAGGTATGCAAAGGTCATCTAAGCCCATAGGCAGAACATTATTTTCCTTCCCTGGGAGTATAATTATATGATGTATTTCAAGTGCATAATTCAACTTTTTTTTCTGAAAGAAAAGTCAAAAGAAGCAAAGTGGCTGCTCGTATCTTACACACATCTGTTAACGTCAGCTTTTCTGTTTATTCATTCAATTTCATGGAAATGGCCAAGTTTGTATTTGCTTGAGAATACTAGTTGGAGATACATTAAATTCTCTGTAATTCTATTATTAATTTAAGTTCTCTTTCAGCATTTTCTGTTATTTTTGATTTATTATTTTAAATAATTTGGCTGACTTTAGTATAAAAATTAATTTTTAAAAATTTTATTTAGTGGCTGGGTTAATTATCTTTACAATTTTAAATTTTTTCAGCAACCATCTTTGCTTTCTACCCTATTTTGACAACCCTTCACCTCTGATTGGGCTATAAAGCTCCAAGTTATTGTCTCTGTCTCTCCTCCTGCAAGGGGCCTTTACTTAATTGTAGCCAAAAACACTACTAGTACATAAAGCTGCCAATACACAAAGCTGAGGAATAACTAACATACATGGAAAATAAGTAGGCAGTAGATAAGTTTAAAAAATTTCAAAGGCCCAACCTTTAACTGTTTTTCATTTTTTTCCAGTATGTGACACTGAAAGATACAGTATAAAGTGGGGTTTACCAGGGATATGCAACACTAAATTCTCTTTTCTTTTCATACAAATTGGAAATGGCAAAATCTAATCTACCATTCTTTTCAGGGTCAACCCTTCCTCCCCTCCCCAATCCCCTCTTATTGTGCTGGAGCTTCATTCTATTTCCACTGCAACCACAGTAAGATGTGGCACTGCTTATATTCTAAGAGGATGCATTTACATTGAACACTTGGCTACAGGCAGCCTGAGTCTGGCTTTCCAGGGCCATTATTCATAATGTAATGTGATCTTGTATTTAACACAATATTCTAGAAAAATCTGTCCCTATAATTAAATTTAGTTCTAAAAGGTTAAGCCTAAATTTGGCTTCAAACTCCAACCTTTATATAGGAAAATTAGCAATTTTCTAAGTCTCCACTCCAAGTAAACTTTATTAGCTTAGTCTATTCTGGGTTACAGAATTGAATTACTGAACTGCTGTTCTACACATGATTTTGGAGCTAGCTGGGTCTCCTCTCCATTATGAATTGCAGACACAACCTGTTCGTCTCAAAGATTTAAGGGAGAGCTGGGTTAGGATATGGGTTAAAAGGAATGAGAAATAGTGGTATAAAATGTTACAGCATTACCTAGAAATACTTTAAGGATGATATTGCCTAAGATATATATACATTTATATATGTAGCTGTAGTTATACAGATAACAATAGAGTATTTATAACACCACAAAAAAAATCTCTTTGCTTTGGGTGCTTAACACAGCAGTAGAGATGACTTTCACAAAGACATTTATTGGTGACCTGCATGTTTTTAGTAATACTTCAGACAATAAAAGTTCTTATATAATCGAGGTAAACTTTTATGATATAAAACTATCACTATTGAAATAGAAAACATTTAACATCACAAATCACAAATGCACAAAAATACTGAAAAGAGAATAGTATCTAGTTTTTGTTACCTAACTTGCCAACTACAAAGCTGCAGCCCATGGCACTAGTCCACTAAAAAGGCCTCACAATGCTGTTCTCAGATATGATCTGATCTGTCCCTATCCCTCGAGTGTCCCATCACATCTGCAGAGCTCTCTGGTGACAATGAGCTTGACGGCTGGGCTGTACCAAGGAGGATTTGTTAGTTCAGCCTTGGCTGGGAGGTCGCTGTTGAGGTGCACTCAGTGATTGATAGAACAGCCACACTTTGCATGAGCTGCTGGGATGAGGGTCTGGCCAAGCCTATAAAGCAATGCAGAAAGGCAGGGCTGGAGACCCTGACCTTTTGAGTGGTGCAGGAATGGTGTGACATGTTCCAAACTGAGCAGGACGTTATTAAGAGACCTGGAGTCTCTCAAAACCATGGAAGATTTTACTAATCTGAAAGATCTATACATATTCTTTTGGGGGAGTTGGGGAGTGGGGGGTGGGCGGGAGGTGGCTTCTCCAGTCTGTTACAAAACTAAAAATAAATATTTACATTTAATACTTAATATTTCCAAATTCAGCAAGTCCCTGTTTCAGGTCTTCAACCACCCTCTCCCAAGTATTTGTTTCTCCTTTCAGAGGTAAATATCTCCCTGGGAGTACCTGCACTTCAGTAAACTTAAAAAGGAGTTCAGGTTTATCAAAATAAACCTTTGCTGAAGCTATTCAAGCAAAACTAAACCAAACTTGGAAAACTTACTGTATTCTCTGCTGCTGTCACAGTTTCAAGTAGACAATGCTGGTAAAGTAAAGGACTTTTGGTCTTGTGCTTACTCTGCAGCCTCTTGATTAACAATGTAAACACGAGGAAATTGTTAGGCTAAGAAGCCAAATTAATCCCCGTTGTATCTGCAATGGTTTTGTTGGAATTTGAGCTAACCAGTGCAGATTATACAGTATGACTGAGGATTTGCATGCAATGGGTAAGCAAGTAGAGAGTAGAGCACAAAATATGAGTTATATAAAGTACTATTGCACAATAAATAGAAATAAATACTATGCATGTACAAGTACAATATGTGATTTAGTAATTATTCAGCAAAAGAAAAGGTGCTCATTCAAATAAAATTGGTGGTGGAACAGGGGTTGTAAGGCCGGTATTTAGGGTTATATGCTGTTTCCATTAGTAATTACTTGGGTTCCTCACAACAGGAGAGCACAAGGATAGACTAAGAGTTTGTGGTATTTTAGTTTGGTCACCCCAGGAATGAAAAGCGTTGTGGATACTCCTTTTAAAAATAACTGCATACTACTGCATATTAATTAACTTTGTGTTCTTTAAGGTAGTGGGAGTTTGTTCTTAAACATCTATAGTCAGTTTTGTTTTGATATTAAGAAGGCTCAACCCAAAGTTACCCAAAGATGGCAAAGTCATACAGAACCAAATCTTACTCCCTCCTTTGTTGGCACTGAGTATGTCCTTGCACCAAAGAATATTCTGGCCATCTCCTTCCTCCCCTCAGTAGGCCAAGGTTCCCCAGCAAAGGCCAGAGCATCCCCTCTGTCTCACCAGTGCCCTGCCTGCCCCATGCACAGGTCTCCAGCCCCTGGGTGGGCAGGGAGGGTAAGGCTCAGCAACAATGTGTTAGCACTGGCCTTGGCTGCAGTTACAGGATGGAAGCGGTGTGGCTGCCTGTCCCGTGGGCTCTAATCTCAGCTGTCAATTTGGGGTGTTGTGAAACTACAGGATCTGGCACAATAACTCTGTGCTCCAAAAGTTTACTTTCTGCTGCCAGCAAGTTGGAGTTGCTGGAGGTTTTTGTCTATAGATTCTTTTCAGTATCTGCTGATTTGCTGGTTTGGTTTTGGTTTTTTTTTTTTCTTTTAAGGAGCTAGCATATTTGGCATCTGATGATTGTTTTCCTACTCCTCAGGAGAATGAAAATTTCCCAGCATTATTTTACAGGAGCTTTGTCCTCCACTTTCTTTTCCTATCAATTCAAGGTCAGTGTTGTCCTCAGAGCACACCAGCTGCAGTCCCTTCCTACCTTTCCTCCAGTACCACAGCTGAATGTGCATGCTCCTGCTTTTTCACGTGGCACAGGCAGATGCAGGTGGCACCAGTAGTCAAGGATACACAACTTCTTAAAAATGCAGCATCTGGCATGAAATGATCAAGATCAATAACCAATGGCTTTGATTTTTATGTCTTTGAGTAAGAAGAGCTCTTGTAGTAATGCAATCAACATTTTGCAAATGAGCTCTCTATTGTGGTTTCACTGGGTTTGGACACTGGGTTTCAGTGGCCAAAGGGGTGAGCAGGTGATGAGGAAATGCTTGCTTAGACGCTGTCAAGGAAGTTAATTGCCACAGGTGAGGATCTGCGGATCCTTCAGGTGGCAGGGAAGTGTTGGTGTCTTTTCCCACAACTTTTGAGATGAAAAGCAAATTTGTGGCTGCATCCAGCAGGTGGCAAGCTCAGCACACTGAATTATGGCTGGACAGAGATGCTTCTGTCAGGGAAAGCTCCCGATGCTGCTCAGCATGTGCATGTCTGTCCATGAACAAAATATACTGATAGATGGCAATCTCTGCCAGTCCTGTGTGAGCTTAGAGTGCTGGGGAACTGCTCCTGTTCTGGGTGCTAATGATAATGTATGTTATTGCCATATTCGATTTAAGCAAATGGCTTATTCACATGTAAGGATATAAGCTAAATAGAAAGAATTCAGTGTAGTAATTCAAATATGTCTTTAAATGACATAGTTAAATGACATTCAGGCTTCAAATATTGAGATATTAGCTTGCAATTAAATTAATTTAAAGTTTTAATGAAGTTTTTTAACATACAGCTTTAGAAGTTCTGAATCATCACACTGACTTGTAGCATATAGGAGTAGACATGTTCCCATTTTGCAGCTGGAAGAACAAAGGTAAAACTGAAAAAAGCTTTCCTTAAGTGAATGAAAGAGTAGGAAGATTCCTAGAGTGAGATGTAGTACCATCTTTTCCTTAAAGAGTATTAAATTACAGAAATAACTTTTTTGTTGCGTTTTGATTTTGATCATCAGGAAATATGGATAATCCAACCACTCACTACCTGAGACAAAGCCACATTTATTTTGAAGGTTGTAAATACTGAAAATTCTCAAGAGGCATGTAATTTTCTACATTATATATGTAAAGTTTTGGAATTTTTCTTAAGTTTAGCAATGTCAAAAGGTGAACTAATTTGTCTTTGAGGAGAATCAATGGTGTGAATCAAGCATAAATATTATCTGAAGCTCATTATTTCAGGTGACAATGACACATATGACGACATCATTAGTGGAAACTTTCTACAGTGCTTTATCAGCTTTCCTCTTCCTTTGTATTGAGAGTTTGAGCCAGATCCTTCAATTCTGATTTACATTAAGTATAAATCTAAATTTGTTCCATATAAATGAAAAAATGTTCTACAGGGAGCAAATTCCCCTTGGGATAATTTTAAATAAATGGAGAAAAATCTGGTAAAAGCCAAGAGTAAAGTTTGAACTTGGATGTTTTGTAATGAGACTAAAAGTAAGATTACTTAAACTGATACATAAGCATTGTCACATTTTTACTTGTCAGTATATGAAGTTTACTAAATGTGCAGGAATTAGAAAAACGAAGTAGATTTGATTAGTTGGTAGCTTCTCTCACTGAGTGCCCCTGGTTGTAACAGAAAAATAGTTTGAAGTTTTCTGATCACCTCTTTCCCAGAACTCATGTTTTCAAATACAGAATTTCGCTTTTAGTCAGAGCATGGAGTCAACTCTCTCTGCATGTAAAGCTCTTCAAAGTGAGGGTGGCTTATCATGAGGGAAGGCTGAGTGAACCCCATTTCTGTGTGCACATATATAATTATTCTTTTAAACTATTATAAAAATACCCACTGAGATATAAATGTACATTTCTGAAGCAATGTTTGAAATGAATGAGTAGGAATATAAATCTAAAAATATACTTATTCTATATTTAATAAATAAACCTGCATTTTATTGCATATATTATTATGAAAAAATTGCCATTGAAAAAAATAGTAGCATAAGTAAGACCAATTTCAAGGACCTTAAATTTCCATATGAGTTTTAAATTGGGCCTCTATATGTAGCACTTATTTGAAAATATATTATAAATATGATTATAGAACATTTATGTAATTAAAAAAAACACCAACAAAACAAAAAATAAAGCTCCACTCCTTACACAGAATAGCTCACATATATGCCAATCAGGTTCTTTGTATTTCATGTTATTTATACAAGCTTTTCCTTTTAAAACACCCGTGAACTTCAGTTAGGAGTTTTCCCTCCCTTTTCCCTCCCCTTTTGTAGCTCCAAGCTAAAGGCGGGATGCTGGCAGGAACTCTGCCACGCCTGTCCAACACTTATACTGCTTTCAGTGAAGAAAAAAAAAAAGAAAATGAAGCAGTCCTCTTTACAATGTAATATGAAAAGTCACTGCTGACTCTTTTCAGTATGGTTTCTCTGAGGTGATCCAGTGTTTCTGTGATGAGCTGTGATGTTCAGGAACGCAGATGAATCTTTGTGTTCTTGCTGCTTCACACACAAGGTTGTTCAAAAGAAGAACTTTGGGAAATGCCTCAGTCGGTATCGAAAGGCACGGCAGTCTTTTTAGTGTGCAAGCGGATGTTTTCTGGTGGCCGATAGGAGAGGGAGCTCATTTTGGTTGTCAGGCTTGGATGTGCGCTGACGTTTGGTGGGATGTATTTTATTAGCTGAAGAAAGTATTTTTTAAAGTTTTTTCCGAAGAAAACATAGAAAAATGGATTCAGACAGTTGTTAAAGTAAGCAATACAAATGGTGAAGGGCATAGCTGTATCCACAATATCAGTGATTTTGCAATCTGTTATTACATGCAATTGAATCAACACATCCAGAAAAGTGAACACTTGATGAGGAATCCAGGAAAAGAAGAAGAAAAATACAATTGCCACAATCATCTTAAAGATATCATCATTTCTAGTCTTATTCTTTTGAATTTGGTATGCCTTCTTCAGAGTCTTCCAAATTAAGGTGTAGCTCGTTAATATGATCAGAAAAGGAATTAAAAAGCCCAGCAGATTTTTGGACAAACCCAACCCGACCCGCAGCGTGGTGTTGTTGCTCTCATAGCGGAACCCACAGACCGTCATGTTGAGGTTCTCAGCGAAGAAGATGTTGCGGTGGATGACGACGGGCAGGCTGGCCACGCCAGCGAGGAGCCAGATGGCGATGCAGGTGACCCGGGCCACGAACATGGTGCGGCGGATCCGCGACTGCACCGGGTGCACGATGGCCAGGTAGCGGTCGATGCTCAGGCAGGTGAGCAGGAACACGCTGGCGTAGAGGTTGAAGCTTATCCCCGCTGAGGCCAACTTGCACAAACAGTTGCCGAAAGGCCACTGGTACTCCATGGCCGTGTAGGCTGCCCAGAGGGGCAGAGTTATCAGAAAGCACAAGTCAGCCAGAGCCAGGTTGAGAAGGAAGATGCTGGCGACTGTTTTTAATTTCATGTAGCAGTAAATGACGATAACGACCAGGCTGTTCCCGAATATGCCTATGATAAAGATGATGCTGTAAACGGTTGGAACCATGATGTAGATGTAGCTGTGCCTTCCTGAAACAGGACAGTCAACGTGGATCCTTTTAACAGTTTCTTCAGTAGAGTAGTTAGGGATCATCTTGAACTCTGCAGCTGTAACCTAGTTTCAAGGAGAAAATATGAATCTCACACCTAGGAGGAGAAAAGAGGAAGAAAACAGTATTTGTGATATGGATTTAATTTTTAACAATTCCCAACAAAATGTCAAGTTTTCGCCGAATCTAACACAATGTGTAAATATCTTTGAATTTTAAAATAAGCCATCTTCAAGTGTTTTATCAATCAATTCCTATTTTAATAAAGACTTTGCAGGGTAAAACAGAGGTAAGAATGTTAGGAGTTGGCTGAACATTTTTAGATTCTTTTTAACATAAATGAAATAGAGAAAAGCTCTTTCAATTAACAAAGTTCCAATTTAAAATAACACTGGTTAGTGAACATATGCCAAAAATAATAAGAGAAACTGAAAATAGCAGTTAACTATAAAATCAGGGGAGTCTTTAGATTATTTTCTTTCCATAAATAGGTGACATATCTAATGAGCTAAGTAATTCAGAAATCTCAGAAACTAAACTTAAGCACTCTGAATACTAATTAATTATGTAAATATAAACTGCAATAAATTAAGAAAATAAGTGATTTTAGATTAGGTGCTCATTTGTATCTGAGATGAATCACTAGAATTTTTTTCTATATATTGAGCTTAATGTATAGAGACAATTTTTCCATCACAGAGAAAGACGAAAACACACAATTCACAATTTAGTATTTTGTTGTACCAAAAATACCTTAAATATTCAGAGGTTACTTAGGTCCCCATCTGACTTGGAAGTATGGTATTTAACTACTAGTGAGGGAAAAAAATCTGTGAAGATCCAGACATGTCCTGATATGTGGCAGATTAATAACTGTACAAAGAGTTTAAGAAGGGTTCAAGGGGGAACATATTACTTTTTCAGGTGCTGGATTTATGTATTCAAGAGTTGAAGTTGTATTTCTGGGTCATATTAAGTGTACAGCCAAGGATATGAAACCTCCTTTTACAGGGCACCTGTTTTGTTTGCCAGGGCCTGCAATCATTTCCTTATTAATGACTGATGGCTTTAGAAAGCAGGTAATAGAGTGTGACTCTGATACTAGTTATTTTCTAGAGTCTAAAAAAAGATAGTCTTCCCTGAAAAAGAATAGATAATTTTTAAAAAAATGACAGTTATTATTGCAGAGTAGTGTTTATTGCTGTTTGCAGGATCCTGACAGCTATAAACCCAACTTGTGCTGCTTAAAACAAAAATTAACTGAAATACTTGGGCTTCAAAAACAAAACAAAGCAAACCTTAAACAGCAAAGAAACCCTTTATAAATATAAGACCCACCCTAAGACCTCAGGCAGAAAAGAGGTATTCAGAAAACAGAGATGCCCATCATTACAGACACAGCACCTGTGTTGTGACAGATGTGGCTGCTCATGATTTGAGTGGTGCAGCACTGACATCCCTGTTATAAGTGTGGAATGCCACTGACTTTAGTGTTTGACTTGCTCTTGTTGGAAGACAATCTTACTACAAATGGGCTGTGTTTTTAATAGGGAAGTGAGGCATAGATTTGTTTCAGCAAACCCAGAAGTCTGAAGTGGAGCCGGGAACTGAACCCAGAAAAAGAGCTGCAGGCAGCATCTTGTGAACAAGGTCACTCTGACTCAGTGTTTTGAAGACTTGTAACTTCTCTATCTAAGTTCATGTTCTAGTAAATGTTTGCATTAATAATCTAATTAACTTCTACAAAGCTAGCAGGGTAATTTCGAGATTTAAGTTCTTGATAATTCTATCAAGTTTGGAGTGTCTAGTAAAATGCAACTAACAGACACTTTGTCAAGATGTGCCATGCAACACTTCCCAGTCTCTTCAATTCATTCTGTGTATTGCTCCTGTTGATTCAGTTGGTATAGATGTCTCAAAATGACATCAGCTATTTTTGTCATGTTTCAGAAATTAAAAAGTCAAGCAAATAGAGCTAACACAAGGAAGGATCACCATTCTGATCAGATGTGACACTCTAATACATTCTGAGCAAAAGTTGGCTTTCAAATTGTGCCAAATCTCACATACAAGATGGTTGGCTCTGAGGAAGGTCAGCCTATCCCTGGGACAGGGAAACCACAATAAAAAGATTTCAAGATAAATCCTCTTATCTCATCCCTTGGTTATGACAGTAACTGATATGTTCTGCAACACCAAGGTCTGGCAATATTTACCCTGTCCCAGCTACATGCTGGTCCTGTGTGGTCACTTACAGTGTTTGCTCCTTTATATACCCACAAAAATTACACCCCAGAATTTTGCAGTAAGAAACTGTAGTGAAGTTTCTGCTTAGGAGATCACCTGTGCAAGTTTGACTGGCAATAACATGGATCAGGCCCAGTTAAGGCTGGGGAAGATGAACCAGTCCCTGGTACTGTTTGGCTCTGTGTGCACTAGTGACAGATTCAGTGTCAAAGGCAAATGCAGCTGAGGGTGAATATTCCCTTTTGGTGGGGTTGATTCTGTGCCAAGGCAATTTTCCCATGGTCTCTTCACACACCCCTTCAGTGTTGTGTGGGGTTGTTTTGCTTCCAATTTCCCTTTTCTACTCACATGGTGACCTGTACTGTTTCATGTCAGTAGCTGCTTCAGTTGATGCTAATTAATAGCATATGCTCTTTCAAGAAAGAGTAACAGTGATTCTATTACATTTTCAGAAATGTGGTAAAATAAACAGAAAATAATCGAGTTGGGAAACTTGTGTCTGGCACTCTGAGGTACTGAATTTCCTGGGCATATTCTGGAGTCCTCGGGAAATAAAAAAAGGCAGAATAATTCTCATGAAGAAACAGGAATTTTGTCAAGAAATGATACCTCGATCTACCTCTGTAAAATTGTGTAACCCTTCTGGAGTTAAAGGTTTTGTTGTAACACTGAAATCAGTGGAATTGGCCAAATGATGTGATTGGTATGCTATCACTTTTAAATTGTACTAAGGAATTATAATCAATAAATAAAATAAATACTTCAATATTTTCAGTAAATATGTGATATGGTTGCTTTTGGGTAAACACTTATGGATTGTCATCTGGGAATCTGAAAACAGCCTGAATGTTGCCATAAGAATGAATCTTGTAGGAGCCATTCATTTGAAGCACAGTTAGGAAGGCACTGCTAATCCCAAATGGAATTTTAAAATTTCCTGGAGATTCTAAAGTTTCAGAGTTAGCCCCAGGTGGATCTGCTTCTTTGAGTACAACTGTAACTTCAGAACATTAGGAAAAGCTTCAATACTAGAGAAATTAATTTGTTTTGGAAGGTATGGGCCCAAGGCAGTGGGAGCAGTGAGAGTGCCACTGTGGCAATGTGAATTCCTTACAGGCAATGATTTCTTTCCATACCACTATTAGTTTTTCCTGTTATTCTCACTTGCCACAGTTCATCTGCTTGTCCCAGGATCATGGCTGCACACATTTATGCAAAGCAGATACTTCTCTACATAGGAGGAACTGCAGATTCTTTTAAAATACTGCAGGAATAGATGACTGGTACAGCTTTATGCTGCCGGAATTCAACAAAGCAGGTTAAACCACTGTCCAGTTAAAGGCACATATTGAAGCTGTGCACATTGGTAATTCCATGAAAGCATGTTAATTGCATCATTTTAAGGGTGATACACGAGGAGCTTTTTCTAAGAGGATTGAATTGATGTGGCTGTGGATGGTGTGGTGACATCAATCTCAAACAAATTATCTGGCGAGCAGCAAACCCCTGTTCTGTGGTAGTGTCCTGTTTGACCTTTTATCTTTTTTAATTACAATGATTACAGAAAGTCACTGATAATGAAATGCTTCAGACTGCTCTACCAACTATTATTTACCACTCCATTCATTGCTTCTGTTGGGTGAACATGCATCCTAATTAAACTGCCTGTGGAAACAAGGAATGCTGGGCTCATGCAAGATAAACAGCACTTTCCCTACTGAAAGATAAGATAGCACTGGCTGTGGCTTTCTGTGAGAGCTTCATCAGCTAAAAATAGGCAAGCAGGTGTCACAAGTCAGACACAAAAATGTACTTAATATTTGCTCTGACAAAGACTAAATAAACTCAGGCTGACCAACCCTGCCACAGCTGAAGCACCTTATCATTAGGTAATGGGCACTTTCCTTCTTCTGACAGTGGGTGGTTTATTTGCTTTTCTTACAAATGAGAAGATAGTTCCATGTTTAAAACAATACTGCATTCTTTTTTTATATAAATTTTTTTCTACAGGGAGGGAGAAAAATGTTTAGAACAGTATGTACAGTACATTAGCTGTGCCCATTTCTTTCTGGTGGCATAAACTTTATCTTAAGAGTTTAGTCCCCCCCTTTACTAATTTATTCTAACTGCTGAGAAAGTAATGACACTTTCACATGCTTTATTGCACAGGCTTTTAGGGTCTTTTTCTATCCAACAGAGAAACCCTTCCTATCCTCATGGCCTTAGTGAATAGAGCTATATCTATTTCACAGGCACACTTTAGCACCTTCTCTGCTTTCCTGGAGTTCCTGAGCAGTTCCATTGTGAAGCCATAGATTTACCTTCCTCCAAGCTCTTATTTCTTCTGCTAGTTCTAACAATCTGTATTTCCCACTTACGGCTTTCCCAAATATCTTTAACCCAGACCTGACAGATGAATTGTGAAGAGAAAGAGAAATACAGTCAAGGGTGTATAATTCAAACTGTGGTGTCATTACAGTGTGCTCTTGTCATCACTGCCAGTACCTTCCACAGAGGTCAGCATCTGACTTTGTGGTGAATGACAATAAATCAAAATACTACTGAAAAGGAACTGTGATAGGTAATACAGCACCAGACTCTGTCTGTACATCAGCTCATGAACAGCAAGGACAGAAAGGAAACCTCAGCAGACCTGTGTTAGCAGCTGTCAAGCTGGTTGTTGCTCTGCAATTTTGGATCAGGAGGTGGTCTGACATCAGAACAAACAGAATTTGCAGGACCTTGTACTGGCCTTTGCATTTTCTTTTAACAACTGTGCAACTGAGGCAGTTGCCAGTCTGTTGAAATTGCTGTCAATTTTGTGATGTTTGCTTTATTTATTTAAGAGTACGTGTTCTTTTAATGCTCTAACCTATATGTGAATTCTTTGTGTCTTCCCCTTGCAAGAGCTCAAGCTGGTCTGCTTCACTTCTGCTGGCTCTACATAGCTGCAAAATAAACTGCCTGTGATCCCTTCAGGATCTGGTTCTCTATAACATCAAAACCGAAATTACTTATTACTTTTTTTGTGCCAGCACTACAGTTCCTGTTACCTTGCAAATGTGAACTGTTTATGTACTCTGACCTTCTCTGTAAGAACTTCTCTGTATTTATTTCTTCTGGCACACTTCAAAAGAGTCTGTCCTTCTGTAGGACGGCTTCATAGTTTATTCTGAGAAGGAGTAACATCTATCTTCTTTTTGTTCTCATGGACTAGTGTCATTAATTTTCTCTTGACTTCCCAAGTATCTGTAAACTATTCAGTTTCAATCAGAATTTATGTGAAAAAGGACAGACGAAGGGGCTTTTTCCTCTGGGAAAAAATCAATGCTTGTGGAATGTCTGAACAGTGGAAATGGGGGTGTGGGTGATTTTGAATTATTATGGTGGAGGAAAATGCAAAAGAAAGTAACACAGTTAAGCATAGTGACATTTAAATTGCTTTGAAGTTTAACTCACAATATAGATTTTCACCGCTAGAGGTCTGTATTTCCTATTTTAAAATAAGAGAATTGCTATGTTTTATACTCAAGTGCCATCACTTTTCAAAATATCCCCTTTGTTCAAGATTATTTGAGATGAAAACCCAAGGGAAAATACATATCATTGTACTCCTGTACTTACGCAAATACAATGTACCAGAGTGAAATATTTTCACTTCATTTTAGCATCTACCAGCTTCAATCTAATTTCCTGTATTCTGGCACATTCCTGGTTTTGCTAACCTTCAGTCCATTTCTTGCACATTTAAGTCTTAGAGTAAGATCCTGATACTTTATTTTTTCAAAGTCATATGCAGCTTAAACTCTGTGATCCAAATTAAGTAGAATATTTTCGAAGAAACTTCACTTTAGCAATGCAGATGGAAAAAAGAGTGACACCAACTCGTTCAAAGATTATTTTAGTTCTAACTTGGCATGTTGTAATCATACAGCTCTTTTTCCAAATATAAGCCACTTTTCAAGGAAGATATTTTCACTGTTGAAAATGACACTTCAGAACTACTCTTGTTTTTTGAAGCAACTTAAAGAACTTTTAAAACTTGAAAGGCAACACAAGCCTACACAGTGTTATCCAAATGGTGTGTATATTTTATGAATTTTCGGCAATTAATAATTTGAAAATAGAAGCATATTTAACATTTTTTACACCACCACCAACCCCCACTTTTACTAATATACTTGGGTTTGTCATTACCTCTTTGGGCAGTGTCAGTGCATGATGCTGTACTTCTGTTTCAAATTACATGTTTACCTAAATAATTCCCTGATGCTGGTGGGGAAAACAGCTTTTAATTCAGATGGAGCAGAAGGGTTGTTAGTGTTTCAATGGCATTTTATTGAAAATAGTAGACGAGCAAACTAGAACCAAAAAAATTACATAAACTATACTCTCCTATGCCAAATGAGTTGGACTAATCAGTATCTTGTCCTGTATTTATGTCCAACGGGTTATACAGTGTCAGTGTATCTCTGTGCACTTAAGGGATGTTTGGGTACAAGCATACAATGTTTATATCTCCAAGCTGCTAAAAATAGGAGCATTTAGAGAGAATAGAAGTGATATATAGAGATAGAAAACCAGCGAGCAGCTGGCTAGATTTAAAATGAAGAATAAAGAAATCCAATCTATTATTTACACACATTTTGTATTAAAAATCGATGTGGCAAAAATTGGCGTAAGTGAAAGGTCATTTCTAAACACTAATTTATGGGGCTGTGGAGTGATGAATAAAATCTTTCAAGTGTATTTGCTGGACATTAAATACTAATATACTACAATGTAAGATGTGACAGTTTTCTGCTCTTTTTGGCAGACTACAGTGTAATGATGTCACAGTTATTATGAGAGCAGCTGCAGTAGCAGAGAAAGTTTGGACTATTTTTTGCATATATTCTCACTGTATGTACAGAGTCCAGAAACACTGGAATTGTCTCTGCCTACGACTTAGCTCTTTGGACAAAATTAACGATACCAATCCCCAATCATATATGTGTTTATTTGTTTTTTCCCCCCAGAGTCTGGGAAACCTTGATGTGTATACTTCTTTAAAATTTTACTTGCCAATTTACTTGTTAACGCCAAGAAAGGACTGCTCAACTTTACTAGAGATTGTCAGTATCACCAGAAAATAGTAGTTTAGTGAATGCTACCACAGCAATGATTATGGGGAGGTTTTGTACAAAAGTTGTTGACTGACAGATCAACAGAGCACCCATTAGAGCTAGCCAAAAGTCTTTCAGTTCAAAGTCTAATTGTCTTAGTTTATAGGTTTCATTTTTAGTATTCTCTAGATTTAAGTTTTAAAGTAAACATTGATTTCCTCTTATACACACATACTTTTGTTTTCTCTGCGTAAAAAGTAAGTAAAACATTCTTGGGTTCAATCCACATAGAACTGGACTCCAAATCACTGAAAGATAAACTACTGCCAACATGCAGTGCCTTTAACCTCTTGTGGAAGATCAGTGGGTGGTGGTTTTAGACACTGCTGGCTCTGGCTTGACAGTGCATGCCAGATATTTTAGACTTTTGTACCTCATTTTTTGGTCTCTTTCTTCCCATTT
Source organism: Petroica traversi (assembly GCA_025920805.1). NCBI lineage: Eukaryota > Metazoa > Chordata > Aves > Passeriformes > Petroicidae > Petroica > Petroica traversi. Next base: position 5,540,689 of record JAHLSL010000045.1, on the reverse strand, counting down.
ATCCATCAGAACAATCTCTGTTTTCTTTCTTTGAGCAAGGCTGCATGAATGTGTTGCAAATTCTCTGGTGTTTAATATGTCTCAGGTATTATCTAACCTTAAGGGATATGAATATAAAATTATCCCCAGAGCAGTAACTTAAAACTGAAAAGATAATTAAATAAAAAAAGTCAAATATATTTCTAGATTAATAGTTCTATTTCAGTACTTCTGAAACTAAACATCACAATCCTAAGCTTCAGAAAGGATGATGTTTGAAAGAGAAATCTCATGGGGTCCTCTCATCTTGGTTAGTCTGTCTTGACAGAAATTAATATAATATTTTCCTTATCTAGGTTATTAAACCTATAACCAAATTAGTTTTAAAATATGAAAATTAGTTGTTATAGCAGGAAGCAGTTACTGCTCTTGTTTACAACTCAGGATAAAGAATTGTCTCTTTCTCTAGAAGATGCTGAAGGCACTTTGGTCTATTACGACTTTGAAATTATTGTATTAATCACGATCATCAATCCAGCATGGGGCTTTGCACCTCTGCTCTGGCCATTAGCTTTACCAAAAAGGAAGACTGGCAACCTTCTGGGGGATAAAAATGATCAATAATCAGCAGGCCAACCTAATGTCTGTCCTCAGGATCATTGAATCTCATCATACTGGTAACATCACTTACTGCACATTAGATGAAAGTAAATGAAAGACAAAATAAAGGGATTTCAGAACAAGGTAGGGCTAGAATTTCTGTGGTTTTCAGTACTGAAAAGTTTTTTGACTATCAGCACAATGTACTGTTTTAGTATGAATACACATTTTACTGCAGGTTTAAAACTTCAAATTTGATGCTAAGTTATGAAGTATCTTTAGGGTATTTAGAAGTACCTGAAAGAATCAATAATTAACAAGAATTAAGCCAACAAATCCCAGAATGAATAAAATTGAGATGAGTTTGAGCTGTGAAAGGTTACAAGCTGCATGGTTACTTTCTCTGAGTGATAGTAAACGAATGAATTAACACACTTCCTTTATTGCAGTAAGAATTGCCTATATAAAATATAGTGTGCCCCATGTGATTGTTTTTAATAAAAGACAGAAATCAAATTCAGGTTTGTTAAGTGCAAGAGAAAGAATTTGATGAATTTTAAGTTTCTCTTCTGATAGCTTAGTTCCATGGAACAAGAAGTTATAAAGTTTTTGTTTGGTTGGTTTGTTTTGTTTTTTAATTACATTGCATGGCACATCCTACACAAATGTAGTTTCTGGATACTTAACTCACACCTGAAATTTCTCCACTGCTTCCATATGTAGTGCACCATAAGATTCTATTGTGAACTCCTCCAATCTGAGAAGTAAGGGAATTTACATTTATTCTGGCCTTGATCCAGATTTATATTTCAGTCTTATTTTAAAAATGCTGTGGGGAGGCTAGAAATAAAAAGCACTGCTGAGGGCACACCTTATGATGACCAGTTCTAACAGGTGCAAGAAGTGAAGTATCTCAGCTCCTTTCAGATCATAAATAAATCACAACTGGCTTACTGGACATTCCATACACCTATGAATCTGTCTGTAAGTCACACAGTCCTCTTCTCTGAAGCTTAAGTGTTCCTTCTTCAATATGCAGAAAACAACAGTAACAACTGTTCTTCCTGCCAAATTTGTAGAAGAAATTCTATAATGTTACTGTGATTTCAAGCAAGTAGAGCTTAACATGGGGTTGCAATAGATTTTATGTGCTGTTTTGAGTATCACTGATCTCTGATCACTCCTATTCTTGAAGAAATGTTAGCTGGAATGCATCCAACACTGAAAAAAGTTTTTAAGTTTCATTGTCCAGATCTTACTTTTAGTCAGTGGTTGCAGGCAGAAGGGAGCTATCACCTGGACAGTGGCCTTTTGGGGGGGGGGGGGAGGCTACTTCCACACACTGCTATAATTGTAAGAAAGAGCTTCTTACCAACCTCTAGGTTAAACAGGTGAGATTTATCTTGGCTATATCAGTGGTTGTTATTAATTTAGGAGAAAAAGATATTTCATGCATCTAAATTGGAAATGATAATTTCATAAAATGGTTACTGCATGAGCAATATGCAATCACTTTCAGAACCTTTTCTGTTGCTAGTAGAGATTACAACAGAAAATGGAATGGAAAGGCCAAAAGTTCACTATTTCCTCAGGAATCAAACCCCCTACTTCTAGGAGAAAAGGATTTTTCTCAGTCTTTGTTCTTTTTCTGTCTTAAAGATTTACTGTGAAAGACACAACTCCATCAGTGGTTACTAGTGTAAATGTACCAAAAGCAATGTTTTAATTATGTTTCTGTTGCTCCCTCTAGGCAAGGATGTTTCTAGGAAGAAGAGTAGGGGACACAGCTAATAATTTTCTAGACAAAGTTGGGAGGTGATAGCACTTCTCTGTGGAATTTCCAGTCAGTTCAAATAGAGGCTTCCTTGCTTTGTTCATTAGTTTATTTTACTCAGAGACCACAGTGTCATTTGCCCCTCTCCTGGAGTCACGTAACTTCTGCTGAGCCAGAAGACAGAGGCAAAAATGAACATTATGTATGCAGTTTATTTACACTCCTGAACAGCTTTCCTTAGTTAAAGGTGAGATAATAATGTGATCAGCAACAAACTCTGCAAAATAACTTTACTTCTACTTTTCTGTTACAAATAACTGCCCTTCTGTACCTTCCTGTAAAACAGTAAGAAAGTAGCTTACACAGATTTGCTTCAGATTGCAAAGCAAATCAGTAACATTTTGAGGTGCATGGCAACATTCTGATGAGTGTTGAAGCCTTATCTGTATGTTAATTCTCAAAAGAACATTTTCCTGCCATTGAACGAAATCACCAGGCTGGGGCCATGATGGACCTATGAGCTTTACAGGCTCAATATGCAGTCCCTTCTCCAGGATGTTCTTTTTATTTTTACATCCCATTCCCCACCAAACCCCCCTGCTTCCCACCTCAAATATAGAAGGCAAATGTAATTTAATGAATAACAAGCTTTAGAAATGTATTGTGCAGAGCAATTTCCTTCATCTGCAATGATGGCTAGTCTGTCAGAAAGCAGGACAGAAAAGAAAAATTCTCTGCTTCTACTCCAGAAATTGAGAGACCTTCAAACAGAGGTGTTCCACTTTCTAATCGATTGGAAATTGATGAGCTGATTGAGAGTAGCTGGTATTTCATATTGTTACCTAAAAAGGCTTTCCCTCTCTAAAATGTTCTAATGAATCCTATTACTGTTACCTTTCACCAGTGTGATTAAAGTGAGTAACAGAATCTTTTACCTTGAGTAATGAAGGCATGAACTGAAACAAACGTGCAGGTGCAGCATTTTGATGTGAACAAACCAGTATCACCAAAGTGTCTGTCATGGTCACTAAACCAGCTAATGTGAAAGCTTTATCACATTTCCAATACCATGGCTGGTGATTTCCATGTAACTTCCCACCAGTCAGTGCTACAGCTCTAAGGAATTCAAACCTCACATTTAACATTTACATTCTTTTGACTTTGCGCTGAAAAATAGTGTTTGTCTTACTGAAGAAGAAAAGGCAATGTATTGTGGATTTCTGTGCAAGGAAATGGATGTTAGATTTCAACACCTTAGTTCAGGGGAAGCTTTGTCTTGTAATTCAGCAATCTGTAATAGGATTTCGTTCACTGTGTCTGACTGAGACACTTGATTACTTTTCTTATTATATAATTAATTTAGACACCCTTACAGTGGGAAAATATCACACAACGGCAATACTCCTCAGAAAAGACTTTTCTTCCCTAAATGAGAATGTTAGGAACAGCCTGGAGGGAAAAGTTAAAAGATTAAAAGCAAAAGATCAGCATGGAGGCTTCTTAATGAATTGCTCATTAGGGTCAGAAAAAGGAAACCAAAGGCAGAAAGGAAAGAAAACAGTATGAGTAACTGGCAAAGTACAAGAGTTTATTCAGACAAAAAAAATCTTTTAAAATGGTAATGCAGCTAAGCTCAAGAGAAGTTAGTATCATTGTAACTGTTGGTAGGTATTACACTGAAAGCATAGAGGCCCAATTGTGCTTTCAGTCGCACAAAACTCCTGTTAAGGGCAGATCATTATGAGGACTAGAAAAAAATTTGAGAATGTATGAGTCAATTGAACTGGTGAGTTTCTAAGGGGTTAATCAAAGAGAAGGAAAGGTCAAACATAGACACCTTAATCCATGTCAGTGTGAAAGGTATTATCACCCATGGAAAAACAAGTTACTATGATCCTTAGTGCTTTGTCTGGGAGGTGGCACACTTAATAGAATGATCCCAAAATAGATGTTCTGCCAAATTTGTACAGCTTGTTTCCTGTTTTTTCCCCCAAAGTAAAATTTATTGCTCTATTTTGAAAATAAAATTAATTGGCGAACTCTCTTTGCTGTCCTGAGATGTTCCATGTGGGTACAGAGGACCAGCCTCAGAGGTAGCAAAACAAAGGCAGCTGTTACAGCTGGAGTGAGCTAATCTATGATACTGTGAATCAATGCATCCTCAAGGAAGTGCAGTCTTGGCTCTCAAGCAAACAAAACTGCATAGAAACCCAGAAAGTCTTCTATGTGCTGTGCCCTCCCAGAGATGTTTCATGAGCTTCACTTTAGTGCTAAGAAAATTACTGTGCAAATCCTTGGGTGTGTGGCTGTCCTTTGCTGACATGGCTCTTTTTTTTTTAATGGTATGTCTAAGAACATGGAACAACATCATAAAGTGTATTTGAAGGTAAAATGATTTTGAACCATTTTTCTTCGAAGTGCTTTTTAGGAGGCTCATGTGAAAAGAAATATTTTTACCTGATTTGAGAAAAAGTGTAATTGTCGAATCATGGCAAGCTACTAATAATACCAAGATGGAAACAATAAAGACAGCATAGCTAGAGTCCCAGTTTGACAACACATGTTGATTCTTGCCCCATGCTTTCCATTTCTGACTGTTGTACATCAAGTAGAGAGCCTGAGGATGGAGAAAACAAACCCTGAGCAGCTCCAGTGGTAACAGAGGGAGGCAAGACAGTAAAACTGCATAAAATTTTAGGCTTGGGCAACAAGAATGAGTGGAGAAAGGAGAAAAGATAAAAACCAATAGGAGTTTATAAAGAAAAAGATGAAAAGACAACATACATCCTATAAATGTAGACTGGGAAGGGCATGAATAGTTCTCAATGAACAGGCTCGGGCTGCATTTTGTACACCATTTGCTGCCTGCTTCGAGCAAAGGTCTGGCCAGGCTGTGCTGATGCTAAAGCAGAGTTAAATGGAGGCCAACTGCCAAAAGAACATTTTTTAGAGAAGTCAACTTGTGCATTTTTCTCCTTGCGTAAGCCCCCCATCATGAAAGTACAGCTGTTCTGTGGTTTTCTGGAATGTTTTACTTTATTTGCCTGTGTCTCTCTGAGCTAGAAATGCTGAGGCACAGCACTCTTCTTCAGTGTGTCCTCTCCATTTTCAGGAATCCACTGAATTTTAATTTCTATTTCTGTTCCTATGCTTCATCTACTGATTATTAGACACCACTAGCCAAGGATCTATCAATAACTCACAAAGTGGAATTACCTACAAGTAAAGAAAGGAATAGGTGAATTAGCTGAAATTGGGAGTTTAATTAAATCTTCTTTGTTCTGGATGTAACCCTAATTATAGCTTTCACCTCAAGCAGTGAAATACTGTCTAAATATTGACCTTGCCCAAATTCAGTACTAGTTTCTTTAGATATTGCCAGTTACCTTTTGCTGTAGCCTGCTTTTTGTCTTGTCTTCAATCACATCACTCACTGCTGCATTGCCAGTCTGATCTCACTTTCCTGCTGTGAGGCCGTCTTCGGTTATTTCCCGTTTTCTGTGCCTACAAGAGAAATGCTAGTCAGCTACAATAAAAGGGGATAAACACCTCAAATAGCTACCAAGAATTCTAGCTAGCCTTGTTATGTAGTGAATACCTGGACAGTTTTGCTATCAAACAAAACACAAATGGAATGAAAATTGTAAAAGACACCAGACCAAAGGCCAAAATCTGTAGTTCTTTCAGATGATGGTGCAGCAGAGAATACTAACAGCATGTCATTTGGAACATGATATTTTCCTACCCTTTGTTGCAATTTACTTGACAGCCCAGAGTAATTTTAGTATAATCCATCATTTATCTGAAGATAAGACCAAAAATGATTAGACTAGCAATTCTATTTCATATTTGCTTTGCCTACAACAATCACAGCTGTTAGGGCTTACAGTCAAGATAACCTCTCTTCAAACAAATGTTTGTTGCAGCTAAGATAGAAAAATGTTAAGTATGAGTAGTAACTCCCCTTGTTTGTCAAATTTGTTAAATTCCCCAAAATGATCCAAAGTGACAAAGACTCTTCTAGGGTACATCTGGCAATTTTAGGGGTGTTTTGTTTTCTTTTGTTGGCAAAGGATCCATTTTAGAAAATGGTACAGAACATGGCATGAGCGCTCTGAGTAGAATGTCTATTGGTGAAAGTGATCTTAAGAGACAAATTTGTTGATGGAAAGGGAATGGAAAGAAATACTGTCATTAGCAAAAGATTACCGGCTTGCTTTTCACTGCAAGGGTGTTTGGGATCAGAAGGAAGAGAGAGAAAATGATACTGTGATTAGTAACTTTCTTATATACAGCTACAATTGCACTGAAATAGTTCCCCTGGAGCCTTTCTGTCTTCAGGCTGCAGGATTTTGGCTTAATGAATGACCTCTGTGCATCTTGAAACTCAAAGTGCACATTAAGTTGCCACCTACTCAAACTCTCCAGTGCATTTGAACTCACCTTGTGCTTATATGCAAAATTTTTAACTTTTATGCAAAGTTAATTCCATGCAAGTAGGTGAAGTTCGATGCTCAGCAATAGCAACCTCTTTATTCCTGTTGGTATTGTGGAAATGAATCCTGCAATAGTGAAAAGAATGATGTAATTTTTCCCTCAAGTTCTCTCTCTCTTAAAAAGTGATCTGCATTTTTTTCCTGTTTTCAGAATTCCATGAGATTTCTAAAAATGTTTCCTTGTAACATTCTGCCATTTTACCTTCTCAAACCAGATCCTAAAATGCAGAGGCTGACTTCTTAAAAACACCATAGTATCTTTAGGGCTAACTGCCCAAAAATATGAACTGCCATCCAAGAATACTGAAAAATTCCTAATTAATATTTGAGAGTAGCACATGGTAAAACACAACATCTGTTTCACTGCATTTCTGATGGAATTGTTGTACAGCTGAGAGCAGGAGAAACAAACAGCAGCAGTAAACAAGATAAGGCCTGAAAACAGACCCAAGATTACCCAAAGGCTGGAGATTTAGCTAAATATGCAGTAGAGCCTACAAGACAAGCAGGCTGCCTGTAGTGGCCAGGCCACAGCAAGTCCTCCCAGCTGTCAGCTCTCAATCCCAACGCTGTAAAGGTTCTAAGTTTATGCTTCTCCTTCTGGAGACTGATGATGGTATGATGGTTGCTGTGTTGTCAACATTATTATCAGAAATAGGTGAGGAGAATACCTTGCTTTGGTGCCCACCACCCTTCCCGACTTGGCCATTTGTCCCATTTTTTCATGTATCCAATATAAAGCCCTAGCAAATCTTTTAATAGGACAATGAATCTTGATAATCAATCTCCCCAGCTCAGCTTTAGATATGACATATCCAGATTCAATTTTGGTTGATCTTTCCTCTAATTGAGGTAGTCTCCTAGAAGATAACCATTAAATTCAGTTTAAAAAAGCACAAGATTAACCATGCAATGTAAGTCAGATGTAGTATTTGATTAAAGTAATGCATAAATATCTATGTTCTCTATCCACATCAAGACCTGTTATGAAGTCACCAAGACAGAATAGGATACTTGAGATACAGGGAACAGATACATGCCAATCACTAAAACAATTGGATGTTTCTTACAGTGTGATTAGGACCCCTAAAATTTGGGCAGCAATAGCCACAGGTATATTTATGAACACTACTGGTGCCACTAATAACTTCTGGAATGCACCAAGTTCCAGAGAAAAAAAGAGGCAGTGAGCAAATAGGAGTAATTTGTGACTGCTTAAAATGGTTTAAACTAATGCTATACCTTTGTATAAACAAGATTTTAACTAGGACAGTGTAATAAGAGTTTCTAATTTATGTAACTTTAAATTAACATATTAATGACTGTGCTCAGTAAGTAGTGCCAGAGAAAAGAAATATGCACCTTTAACAAACCTAAAATATGCACCTTTAACAAACATGGAGGATAAAATTACCATAAAGGAGAAAATTCAGTAGAAAAATGCCATCAGTACCCATTACCCAAAATAGAATTTTTTTCTTAACTCTGACACTTATTTCCATGTCAGTCCATACATTTCTAGAGAGTATGTAAATAAATCACCATGTTTACATTCTGCATCTGCCTCTGTTTTTTATAGTACAAATAACTAAATAGACAAATTTATAGACAAATAACTAAATAAAATATATTTTCCAATATTTAATATAATTAAAGATAATATTATTCAGGAAACACAAATACCTTAATTCACCTTCTTGTTTTAAGAGGACTGTAAAAAGCAGGCTGTTGTGATATTTGAAAGTTAAAGGCAGCACTCTCCTCACTTCTGTTTCATTTCAGGCTGGTATTTGCTGCCTTTTAAACCAGTAACTTGTAGCTGCAGTTTGCACATGCTGCCCAAGCCAAAAAGGTACTGTTTCAATGCAGGAAGGCAGGACACCTTACACACAGAAAATGAGCATACCTCTGCTCTCCCCCAATGCAAAAATTAACTCTTTTTCTATCTACTACTATGATAAAAGTAAGGGAAGAATGAATCCAGGCTGCATTCAAATTTAATGATAAATGTGACTTCTCTTAATGGTACAGGACTTCTTTGCTAACCCAGCTCAGCAACATAAACTAGAAAGCACCCAATAAGCACAACTGATTTTTCTCTGCTATGTACTTCAAGTTGTAGACAGGAAAAGTGTGGGGAAATACCACATTCCTGCTGGAAAGGCATATGTTTTAAACTCTTAATACATGAGGAAAAGCTGAATTTGTATGCACTTAATATTTTTGAAAGATACTGTAATTTAAAAGATTATGGTGACAACAAGCAAAGTGGACTGCCCTAGTCAGGAGTATGATACATTTTTCTGACACTAACACAGACCTAAAAAAGCCTTTCCACATCATCATGGTAATTACCTGCTTCAGGCTATCCTTAATCCTCCTATTCAGACAAAAATCTAATCATGTTAGCACTGTGGGTTCATGCAAGTGACAAGAGAAGAAGCCTTCCCTATACAAAAAAATCCCTCTTTATAACCTCATCCTGTGATTTACTGAACCCCTTTACCTTGTCCCATACTATGCAGCACAACACAATCCAAATGAGTACTGCTACTTTTGGAAGTGATGGAAACTTACAGTGAACTGCAGCATGCACTGGGCAGGATCCTGCTGTCCCTTACGGCCACACATATCATTCATTCTAGGAGTTTTGCAGAAATACAGAAATAGGTGTAACTGAGTACTGCAATTTTACTGCTTGTGCTCATCATGATCTGACAGACTTATTGATAACACCAGTTGACTTACAAGAGTATAGGGCTTGTACCTCTAAGTAACTGGTAACAAAGAGTTTTGATGCACGGAGAGGGGAAGAACAGTAAGTATATTACAAGACTTCATCTGGACTTGTTGAAGAACTCTAGTCCACTGTGAATCCAAGACAAATTTATCAATAACATCTCCTTGGCCAGGAAAAAAAAAAAAAAAGAGAAAAAAAAGAAAAAAGAGAAAGAAAGAGAAAAAAGAAGGCCAGGAGATATTTTAACTTTACTAACTAAAATGAATCTCTGGTTGTAGATCACTTCAATCTTGCTCTCTAGAAAAAGGATAGATCTGGTTATGGAGAGTGTATGCTACAAAATTTTGATTAAACCAGCATTTGCTGCTAACTGGTGGAAGTTGCATTCTACCAGACTGAGAAACAGAACTGTTCGCACAACACTTAAAAACCATGAGCGTGGCTTTTGAGGTTTGATTAATTTCTATCGTGAGCTTAGCACAGCAATAACAATTTAATTGCTCATGTGATCCTGAGCAGAGGTGTCAGGGCTGCATCTTGCAGGATGCTGGGATGAGCCTTGATGGTGCAGCGGAGTTACTGCTCCGAGGGCTGCATCTCCTGCCAAAGGGCGCCCCTGCTTCCTCTTCAAACTGTTGGCAGGAGAGCTCACAGGCGGCAGGGCTGGGAGTCTGGGGGCGCTTAGTCCTCTCTATAATAATTATGTGGAGCGGGCCTCGCAGGGCAAGCCAGAGCACAGGGCATTAAGTGGCTGCGCTTCGCCCGGGACTGAGCCTTCCTGTGGCAGCTCCGTGCAAGCCAGGTACAAATTCAGAGGAGGCTGTGCCGCGCTCGCCGCCGCTCCGCCTGCCCCGGGCCGAAGGTGCCCGGCCGGGACGCG